>JAXIVD010003719.1:22500-32500 GCA_036785275.1 Cancer borealis
GAGAGGAAGTATTGGCGTGGATGCGCCCCTCTGCTACACGACCGTCGCAGGGCAGCCAGGACACCGGAGGTTTCCCCCTTCGCCGGCACTAAAAGTGCACGACGTTGGGGTACCAGTCCGCCCGGGCCTTAGACGTCCCCAGCAACGGGTCGCGGCGACCTACATCACGAGGGGAAATACGCCCGCCGGCGCCGGCTTGAACGTGGGCACGCCCAAGAGTTCCTGGGTCGCATAAGCGAATCCCAACGTCCAGCCGGCTTTGGCCGACGAGCTGAATCCCCTCGGTTCGACCTTCGAGGTCCCACCCGTTTGGCTCTTAACGGTTTCACGTACTCTTGAACTCTCTCTTCAAAGTTCTTTTCAACTTTCCCTCACGGTACTTGTTCGCTATCGGTCTCGTGGTCATATTTAGCCTTAGATGGAGTTTACCACCTGCTTAGGGCTGCATTTTCAAGCAACCCGACTCTACGGAGAGGCCCTTTCCGACAATCTCTCGTGTACCCTCGCGGGCGCCGCCACACGGGCCTGTCACCCTCCATGGGTAGTGGCCGCTTTCAAGCATAACTTAGGCGGTGAGAGACTGCGTGCCGGACCCTCCGAAACGCAACACCCCTGGCGCCGGGTCACGACGCCAGGTTATGCGCTGGGCTTTTCCCAGTTCAGTCGCCCTTACTAAGGGAATCCCTGTTGGTTTCTTTTCCTCCGCTTATTAATATGCTTAAATTTGGCGGGTACTCTACCCTAACACGAGGTCGACATTGGAGCAGTAGCGACTACTATAAAGTAGTCACTGGCTTCCAGTTTTGGTTTGTGTGCGCCCGTTCCCATTAAGGTTTGATAAGGATGGGTGCTGCAGCTAACGAACCGAGGTGTAAGTAGTATAAACCGACCCGGTCGCCTTCAAGACGCCCATACGCGACTTTAGCATGCAACAGAGCCTCTGTCCTTCCTTGGAGGGAAACGAGGCAACAGGCATGGACGGCGACAAACAAAACAGCGCGTAAGCGTTGTATGTCTGTACATGGTCCTTGCCACCAAGTCCACAGATATATGACTTTGGCTTGGCAGCACATCTTTAGGGAACGCCAATTTGACTCTCGTCAAAGAGGCGAACCTCCCCAAGGCGGTCAATGCCACGCACGCAGTAGAGAGAGAGAGAGAGAGTAGAGACAAAGCTGCTACTACTACTACTACTACTACTACTCTGCCGGTGGTAACAAAGCCGATGTATTGGATTTGATATCCGACCCTCGTGTAGGAGTGACGGCAGCACATGAGAGTGCCGCCGCCGCAATGTGCGTTCGACTTGTCGATGTATCTGGTATTCTTGCGATTCACATACCGACACGCAGCTTGCTGCGGTCTTCATCGACCCACGAGCCGAGTGATCCACCGTTAAGAGTTGTGATTTTTGTCATTACGTCAGTCTCAATTGCCGACTTTCAAGACTTCCGCCATCTCTGCCTCGGGAGACGATAGTGGGAAGACGTAGTATACTGGGTTTAAATAGATAGTCACAGGTTTGTGAGAAGTACCTCGTTACCAGCCGGTGACACCTCCCGACGACGTTAAGTGACCGCTATCATTCGGAAACTTTGCCCGATAAAAGTCGGCCAACCTAGCGTACGTCGGTTGGTTGGAGTACCGGTGGTGTGAGTAATGGTCTACCTCTGTCCACAATGGACAGAAGAGAAGAGTGTGGGTTGAGCTGCGGCACTGTTTGCCTGTTCTCAGGCCGGGCCGCCAAAAATTGATGCATCGGTCAATTTTTTTTTTTTTGGTCGGTACCCGGCCACCCGAATTTTTTGGTTTTTGTTGCTGCAAGCAAACACGTTAATGATCCTTCCGCAGGTTCACCTACGGAAACCTTGTTACGACTTTTACTTCCTCTAAATGATCAAGTTTGGACATCTTTCCGTCAGCTCGAGGCGCCGAGAGACCCAACGGCGAACCGAGGGCCCGGCATCCAAGAGCGCCAGTCCGAAGGCCTCACTAAATCATTCAATCGGTAGTAGCGACGGGCGGTGTGTACAAAGGGCAGGGACGTAATCAACGCAAGCTCATGACTTGCGCTTACTGGGAATTCCTCGTTCATGGGAGACAATTGCAAACCCCAATCCCTATCATGAAAGGATTTCAACGGGTTACCCGCTCCTCTCGGAGGGGGAGGACACGTTGATCCCTTCAGTGTAGCGCGCGTGCGGCCCAGAACATCTAAGGGCATCACAGACCTGTTATTGCTCAATCTCGTGCGGCTAGAATTGCCGCTTATCCCTCTAAGAAGAAGCTGCGAACTGGACACCAATTGCTGGAGATCCGTCGACTAGTTAGTAGGCCAGAGTCTCGTTCGTTATCGGAATTAACCAGACAAATCGCTCCACCAACTAAGAACGGCCATGCACCACCACCCACCGAATCGAGAAAGAGCTCTCAATCTGTCAATCCTTCCGGTGTCTGGGCCTGGTGAGGTTCCCCGTGTTGAGTCAAATTAAGCCGCAGGCTCCACTCCTGGTGGTGCCCTTCCGTCAATTCCTTTAAGTTTCAGCTTTGCAACCATACTTCCCCCGGAACCCAAAGACTTTGGTTTCCCGGAAGCTGCCCGCCGGGTCATGGGAATAACGCCGGCGGATCGCTGGTCAGCATCGTTTATGGTTAGAACTAGGGCGGTATCTGATCGCCTTCGAACCTCTAACTTTCGTTCTTGATTAATGAAAACATCCTTGGCAAATGCTTTCGCAGTAGTTCGTCTTGCGACGGTCCAAGAATTTCACCTCTAGCGTCGCAATACGAATGCCCCCGCCTGTTCCTATTAGTCATTACCTCGGGTTCAGAAAACCGACAAAATAGAACCGAGGTCCTATTCCATTATTCCATGCATAGGCATTCAGGCCGTCAGTGTAGCCTGCTTTGAGCACTCTAATTTTTTCAAAGTAAACTCTGCCGGCCACGCGGGACACTCGATGAAGAGCACCCCGTGCGAGCCAGCGGGCTGTTGTGGCTGTTCGGAGCGTGACAGTATGCACCGGGCGGTGAACCGTCAGTCCAGAACTGAAATCCAACTACGAGCTTTTTAACCGCAACAACTTTAATATACGCTATTGGAGCTGGAATTACCGCGGCTGCTGGCACCAGACTTGCCCTCCAATAGATCCTCGTTAAAGGATTTAAAGTGTACTCATTCCGATTGCGAGGCCTCGGATGAGTCTCGCATCGTTATTTTTCGTCACTACCTCCCCGTGCCGGGAGTGGGTAATTTGCGTGCCTGCTGCCTTCCTTAGATGTGGTAGCCGTTTCTCAGGCTCCCTCTCCGGAATCGAACCCTGATTCCCCGTTACCCGTTATAGCCATTGTAGGCGTATAACCTACAATCGAAAGCTGATAAGGCAGACACTTGAAAGAGGCGGCGCCGGTGCGGAGACCGTGCGCTCAGCGACAAGTTATTCAGATTCAACACGGTGGGGTGACGGACCGAAGTCCGACCGGTTTTGAACTAATAAAAGCGCTCTTCCCTTGCGGTCAGAGACGTGGTGCATGTATTAGCTCTAGAATTACCACAGTTATCCAAGTAAGTGTGGGTACAGATCCAATGAATCATAGCTGATTTAATGAGCCATTCGCGGTTTCGCCTTAAATCGGCTTGTACTTAGACATGCATGGCTTAATCTTTGAGACAAGCATATGACTACTGGCAGGATCAACCAGGTAGCTATGTTACATCAAAACTTTTTGATTGTAATGTTTAGTAATAGCGCTAAGCGTCCATTGGCAGCATTGGCCCGCGACGCCGCGTCCCTTCTCTTTAAGGGGGAAATGGAAATAACCTTCGTTACACCATTCAAGTGTGTCCCTTCTCTCTAAGGGGGGAATGGAAATAACGTACGTTACACCATTCTAGCGTCCCTTCTCTCTAAGGGTGATATGGAAATAACGTACGTTACACCATTCAAGCGTCCCTTCTCTCTAAGGGGGGAATGGAAATAACGTACGTTACACCATCCAAGTTTGTGGTAGTAGTTGTAAGCTGCTGGGAAACGTTTATAACCCGTCTTTGCTCACGAAAAGAAACAAAAGTGTGCTTCGTTCCAACTGACCGTTCGTTAGAAGCTGCGTCAGTGTAGAGAGGTTAAAGTGATGATTCTTTAACCTACGGGATGAGTTATCGCACGGGTAGTGGAGTAACCATCACAAAGTAAGAGGGGTCGCTGCATTGAAGGCTCCCCGCTTTAGCTAACACCATATCATCATGTGCGCCGCCACGAGGAGCCACAGCTAATGCCGTGGAGCTTCTCTTCCAAAAGGAGAGGGGGTGTTGCATGAGACAGTCGTAAAAGTCTGCACGCAGAATATGTGGGTGGTTCATATGTATACGTATATATATAGAAATATATATAAGTTGTGCGTGGCCTTTGCTCTCTCTAGCAGTGTTTTACGCCACCACGTTAACACGCTCGATGTGCCAATGGTCGTCACCAGTGCATCTCAATCACTAACCGCCACCCTTAGTATATAGCCTCGGTACCTTCTTAGTAATAGGTAGAGAGAACCAAGTGGTTAGGACTGATGTCTGACGCACGTATGCAGCATTCAGCGTGAGGGACGGCACTGAGGTTGATCCAGCAACCTCGCCTCCCTACTATATTTTTCAGGTCGAACTCGTGTTAGTCTTCCCTGGGGGTAGCGGCTACCTTTACCGCGCCCAAGCTTGGTGCAGCATGAAAGAGAGCGGGGCGAGTTGGCCCCGCGCTCCACATTGGAAATTTTAAGCCACTTTGGGCCCCGCTCGGCCCGTTCTCGTGTCCAAAACCAGCCCCGCTCCGCCGGCAACTCCCCGCGCTGGTAGCGCGGGAGACCGATTCTCCTCACTGGCAACTCCATCCCGCGCTCACCCATCGCCTACCGAGCATGTCCCGTCTTCCTAGCCCGGGAGAAACATTTTCTCCACTCTCTCTCGTCACTCCTTGCTGTCTCCACGTTGGCCAGCGCGGGAGAGCGGGGCGGCTCGCTATATATTCCCTCTCGTCACTCCTTGCTGTCCCCACGTTGGCAGCGCGGGAGAGCGGGACGGCTCGCTATACACTCTCTCTCGTCACTCCTTGCCATCTCCACGTTGGCAGCGCGGGAGAGCGGGACGGCTCGCTATACCCTCTCTCTCGTCACTCCTTGCTGTCTCCACGTTGGCAGCGCGGGAGAGCGGGGCGGCTCACTATACACTCTCTCTCGTCACTCCTTGCCATCTCCACGTTGGCAGCGCGGGAGAGCGGGACGGCTCACTATACACTCTCTCTCGTCACTCCTTGCCATCTCCACGTTGGCAGCGCGGGAGAGCGGGACGGCTCGCTATACCCTCTCTCTCGTCACTCCTTGCTGTCTCCACGTTGGCAGCGCGGGAGAGCGGGACGGCTCGCTATACACTCTCTCTCGTCACTCCTTGCCGTCTCCACGTTGGCAGCGCGGGAGAGCGGGACGGCTCACTATACACTCTCTCTCGTCACTCCTTGCCGTCTCCACGTTGGCAGCGCGGGAGAGCGGGACGGCTCACTATACACTCTCTCTCGTCACTCCTTGCCATCTCCACGTTGGCAGCGCGGGAGAGCGGGACGGCTCACTATACACTCTCTCTCGTCACTCCTTGCCATCTCCACGTTGGCAGCGCGGGAGAGCGGGACGGCTCGCTATACCCTCTCTCTCGTCACTCCTTGCTGTCTCCACGTTGGCAGCGCGGGAGAGCGGGGCGGCTCACTATACACTCTCTCTCGTCACTCCTTGCTGTCTCCACGTTGGCAGCGCGGGAGAGCGAGGCGGCTCGTTATACACCCACTCTCGTCACTCCTTGCTGTCCCCACGTTGGCAGCGCGGGAGAGCGAGGCGGCTCGCTATACACTCTCTCTCGTCACTCCTTGCTGTCTCCAGGTTGGCAGCGCGGGAGATATAGGAGGCTCACTATACACACACTCCATTGTTTCTCGTGACTGGTTTCTCCCCCGTTGGCAGCGCCGGGCGGCGACTGAGAGCGGTAGAGCCACGATAAGTTTCTCGCACCCCGACTGCCTCCTCTGTTGCGAGCCCGGGACATTGTTTGTACAAGGTAAACGTAGTAGTATCAAGCTTTACAGTATGTTAATTGTTTTTTTCTGCTGTATACAAGAGGTATAATGTTTGCCGCCACATTTGCGTATCCGTGGAGATAAAAAAATGGAATTCTTTATCGAATTCCGTACTTTTTTTAAAACCACCCTTCGGATATGCATCTGTTTAGCGTTTTTGTTTGTCCACAAGCCACACATGTTCCTATTTGGACTTATAAAAAGACCGTGTTGTTGTGTTGTTACTAGTGCGTGATTGAATTTGTGTGTTTTGTTTAATGTCTTCTCTATGTATTTGTGTGTGTGACGCTGCTGTGTGTTAGTTAGTTAATAAGGCGTGTGAGAGGTGTTCCCGCTCTTACATATCGGGAGGGTTAGTAGTAGTAACTGAATCGATTTCTATGTTCTATTTGTTGAATTGATTTAAATATATATATCTTTTTGTGTGTGTGTGTGTGTGTGTGTGTGTGTGTGTGTGTGTGAGGCGCTGTGTTAGTTAAGGCGTGTGAGAGGTGTTCCCGGTGTGTAAGACCGGGAGAGTGAGGGTTGGGGTCGACGTGAGGATGGAGTTGAACAATGTTGCAATATTATCGGTTATTACGGAAGTGTCAGACGTCGGTTAGAAAAATGAAAACAACCATCGTGTAGGTGATAGAATGGTGCATATGATGAGCTACAATTGACAGCTTTATTTCTTTATCTATTAGAATATAATCGAGGTAGAATGAAATAGCGCATAAAGAAATGTTTTGACATGTTGTGCTTCACCACTTCGTAACTCGGTTATATTAGCTTACATTGAATTTCCAATTATTGCTTCGAGTAGTGGAAGGCTTGCTGATGGCTACGGTATGTAACACATGGTGGTGGAAAAAATAATGAGTGGTTTAAATGGTCGTTAAATTCGAATCCTTGAAAACCCGCCTTGGACGGTTTTCTTGTAGATTTGACAGTATTTTTTTATCTGCCTTTTTAACCAACTACAATATTTTATATCAGTTGTTATGGTACATCATACTGATCGTCAATGAGTGCAGATTATGAACCTGGATTTGAAAATACAATACGAGCTTAATAAATGTGAGAAACAGCGAGTTGAAGGAGAACATTTGAAAAAATTCTTTATGCGCTATTTTTTTTTCCTTCAATTATTTTGTAGCAAATGTCGTTTTAATGTTATTTTTTTTATTTCATCATGTGCATCATTGTATGACGAAGACGATGGTATACTCAGTTTTTCTTAGTGATATCTGGTAGTCTGGTAATATTTGGTAAGACTACAACATTTCTAATCACGGCCAGATTGTGAGTCTCTTAGCGACAAGGCTCGCCTCTCCCGCAGTTTTCTTCCGTCAAGGTGGTAACTAGCCGTTAAGCAATGTATGGAGATACCATCTCGCACTATAACTGCGGGAGAGGCTCTGAGTGAACAAGGTTACCTACCTCTAGCAACTGTAACGGATAGTAAGTCCTTCCCGTACTAAACTTGGAGGAGACGGCGCGGGACAATGTTTCACCGCCTGCTGCATTGAGACTGCGGGAGAGCTCTGAGTGAACAAGGTTACCTACCTCTAGCAACTGTAACGGATAGTAAGTCCTTGCCGTACTAAACTTGGAGGAGGCGGCGCGGGACAATGTTTCACCGCCTGCTGCATTGAGACTGCGGGAGAGGCTCTGAGTGAACAAGGTTACCTAACCTCTAGCAACTGTAACGGATAGTAAGTCCTTACCGTACTAAACTTGGAGGAGGCGGCGCGGGACAATGTTTCACCGCCTGCTGCATTGAGACTGCGGGAGAGCTCTGAGTGAACAAGGTTACCTACCTCTAGCAACTGTAACGGATAGTAAGTCCTTCCCGTACTAAACTTGGAGGAGGCGGCGCCGGACAATGTTTCACCGCCTGCTGCATTGAGACTGCGGGAGAGCTCTGAGTGAACAAGGTTACCTACCTCTAGCAACTGTAACGGATAGTAAGTCCTTGCCGTACTAAACTTGGAAGGAGGCGGCGCGGGACAATGTTTCACCGCCTGCTGCATTGAGACTGCGGGAGAGGCTCTGAGTGAACAAGGTTACCTAACCTCTAGCAACTGTAACGGATAGTAAGTCCTTGCCGTACTAAACTTGGAGGAGGCGGCGCGGGACAATGTTTCACCGCCTGCTGCATTGAGACTGCGGGAGAGCTCTGATTGAACAAGGTTACCTACCTCTAGCAACTGTAACGGATAGTAAGTCCTTGCCGTACTAAACTTGGAGGAGGCGGCGCCGGACAATGTTTCACCGCCTGCTGCATTGAGACTGCGGGAGAGGCTCTGAGTGAACAAGGTTACTTACCTCTAGCAACTGTAACGGATAGTAAGTCCTTGCCGTACTAAACTTGGAGGAGGCGGCGCGGGACAATGTTTCACCGCCTGCTGCATTGAGACTGCGGGAGAGGCTCTGAGTGAACAAGGTTACCTAACCTCTAGCAACTGTAACGGATAGTAAGTCCTTACCGTACTAAACTTGGAGGAGGCGGCGCGGGACAATGTTTCACCGCCTGCTGCATTGAGACTGCGGGAGAGCTCTGAGTGAACAAGGTTACCTACCTCTAGCAACTGTAACGGATAGTAAGTCCTTCCCGTACTAAACTTGGAGGAGGCGGCGCGGGACAATGTTTCACCGCCTGCTGCATTGAGACTGCGGGAGAGCTCTGAGTGAACAAGGTTACCTACCTCTAGCAACTGTAACGGATAGTAAGTCCTTCCCGTACTAAAATTGGAGGAGGCGGCGCGACGCGAGACAAACACAGAGAGAGAAAGAGACAGAGACAGAGACAGACACAGTGAGAGAAAGAGACAGAAAGAAAGAGAAAGAAACAGACACAGAGAGAGAAAGAGACAGAGACAGACACAGTGAGAGAAAGAGACAGAAAGAAAGAGAAAGAAACAGACACAGAGAGAGAAAGAGACAGAGAGAGAAAGAGACAGAGACAGAGAAAGAGACAGACACAGTGAGAGAAAGAGACAGAAAGAAAGAGAAAGAGACAGACACAGTGAGAGAAAGAGACAGAAAGAAAGAGAAAGAGACAGACACAGAGAGAGAAAGAGACAGAGAGAGAAAGAGACAGAGAAAGAAAGAGACAGAGAAAGAGACAGACACAGTGAGAGAAAGAGACAGAAAGAAAGAGAAAGAGACAGACACAGAGAGAGAAAGAGACAGAGAGAGAAAGAGACAGAGAGAGAAAGAGAAAGAGACAGAGAGAGAGAAAGAGACAGACACAGAGAGAGAAAGAGACAGAGACAGACACAGAGAGAGAAAGAGACAGAGAGAGAAAGAGAAAGAGAAAGAGACAGAGAGAGAGAAAGAGAAAGAGACAGAGAGAGAAAGAGACAGAGATAGACACAGAGAGAGAAAGAGACAGGGAGAGAAAGAGACAGAGATAGACACAGAGAGAGACAGAGATAGACACAGAGAGAGAAAGAGACAGACACAGAGAGAGAAAGAGACAGAGAAAGAGAGAGAGACAGGGAGAGAAAGAGACAGAGATAGACACAGAGAGAGAAAGAGACAGGGAGAGAAAGAGACAGAGATAGACACAGAGAGAGAAAGAGACAGGGAGAGAAAGAGACAGAGAGAGAAAGAGACAGGGAGAGAAAGAGACAGAGATAGACACAGAGAGAGAAAGAGACAGGGAGAGAAAGAGACAGGGAGAGAAAGAGACAGAGATAGACACAGAGAGAGAAAGAGACAGACACAGAGAGAGAAAGAGACAGAGAAAGAGAGAGAGAAAGAGACAGAGACAGGGAGAGAAAGAGAGAGAGAAAGAGACAGAGATAGACACAGAGAGAGAGAGAAAGAGACAGAGACAGACACAGAGAGAGAAAGAGAAAGAAAGAGACAGAGATAGACACAGAGAGAGAAAGAGACAGAGACAGACA
>JAXIVD010003719.1:37500-43167 GCA_036785275.1 Cancer borealis
CTCATTTTGTTGTTGTTTGCAGAGAGCGAACGAGATCGAGAAGACTACTACTAGCATAGCATAGCAGCAGCCTCTCTCCCTCCATTCAACTCTCCGCGACTCGCTTGGCCGTTGCCTCTAGCGTGGGATAAGGCTTTAGCCTTGGGCTTAGGAGCGACTAACCCATGTCCAACTGATGTTCACATGGAACCCTTCTCCACATCGGCCTTCAAGGGAAGTCTCTCTCGACTATTTGCTACTACCACCAAGATCTGCACCAGGGGCGGCTCCAGGCCGGCTCACGCCGGATCCCTTCAGCGCTCACCCCTGCGACCCTCCTACTCGCCGGGGCTTGGAGACCTGGGCCTCCCCCCGCTAAGAGGGAAGCTTGGCCTTTAGTGCCACCGGCGGTCGAGTATCGGGAGAATGCTTGAGCGCCATACCATTTTAAGGGCTAGTTGCTTCGGCAGGTGAGTTGTTACACACTCCTTAGCGGATTCCAACTTCCATGGCCACCGTCCTGCTGTCTATAGCAACCAACGCCTTTCGATGGGGTCTAGATGAGCATTCGTTTAGGCCCCTTAACTCGACGTTTGGTTCATCCCACAGCGCCAGTTCTGCTTACCAAAAATGGCCCACTAGATACTCGGATTAGTCGCCGAAGCTTCAGCATTCAAGCAAGCTCGGCATCTCACCCATTTAAAGTTTGAGAATAGGTTGAGGACGTTTCGTCCCCAAGACCTCTAATCATTCGCTTTACCGGATGAAACTCCTTTGTTTCCGCGAGTACCAGCTATCCTGAGGGAAACTTCGGAGGGAACCAGCTACTAGATGGTTCGATTAGTCTTTCGCCCCTATACCCAGCTCTGACAATCGATTTGCACGTCAGAATTGCTACGGACCTCCACCAGAGTTTCCTCTGGCTTCATCCTGGCCAGGCATAGTTCACCATCTTTCGGGTCCCAACATGTCTGCTCATGGTACTTGCCGACAGCACACGCGCTAGGCCACTCCGGAC
Source organism: Cancer borealis (assembly GCA_036785275.1). Classification (NCBI taxonomy): domain Eukaryota; kingdom Metazoa; phylum Arthropoda; class Malacostraca; order Decapoda; family Cancridae; genus Cancer; species Cancer borealis. Next base: position 38,498 of record JAXIVD010003719.1, read on the forward strand.
AGAGCAGGATCAGAAGGCGTAACCGCGCCGGACGAACCCAGGAAGAAGCCGTGAAGCCCCCGCCCAAAGCCCGCCCAAAGACACGCGGCACACCAACCGAGAGCCCAAGCAGAGCCGATGAGGCCAACAACAGATTCGCGCGACGGCGTCGTATGGCAAGTCCCGGGCCTGCGCCCCCCTGCGTACAGGCGAGCATGCTCGGACCACCGAGCGCGCCGGGCAACCCACGAAGCCAGAGGTAGACAACAGGGGAGAGGGACTCACCCCGCGCACCTCTTTTGGAATGACCTCGCTTTGGTATGGGAGACCCGGCGGCATCGGCCGGTCAGGGATCGGCCCCGGAGGGCGCCACCGACCGAAGCCGGGACACCCCCCTTTCACTTTCATTGCGCCTTTGGGTTTAGTGCGCCCAATGACTCGCACACATGTTAGACTCCTTGGTCCGTGTTTCAAGACGGGTCGGGTGGGTCACCGACCTTTTGCACGCCGCGAGAGGAAGTATTGGCGTGGATGCGCCCCTCTGCTACACGACCGTCGCAGGGCAGCCAGGACACCGGAGGTTTCCCCCTTCGCCGGCACTAAAAGTGCACGACGTTGGGGTACCAGTCCGCCCGGGCCTTAGACGTCCCCAGCAACGGGTCGCGGCGACCTACATCACGAGGGGAAATACGCCCGCCGGCGCCGGCTTGAACGTGGGCACGCCCAAGAGTTCCTGGGTCGCATAAGCGAATCCCAACGTCCAGCCGGCTTTGGCCGACGAGCTGAATCCCCTCGGTTCGACCTTCGAGGTCCCACCCGTTTGGCTCTTAACGGTTTCACGTACTCTTGAACTCTCTCTTCAAAGTTCTTTTCAACTTTCCCTCACGGTACTTGTTCGCTATCGGTCTCGTGGTCATATTTAGCCTTAGATGGAGTTTACCACCTGCTTAGGGCTGCATTTTCAAGCAACCCGACTCTACGGAGAGGCCCTTTCCGACAATCTCTCGTGTACCCTCGCGGGCGCCGCCACACGGGCCTGTCACCCTCCATGGGTAGTGGCCGCTTTCAAGCATAACTTAGGCGGTGAGAGACTGCGTGCCGGACCCTCCGAAACGCAACACCCCTGGCGCCGGGTCACGACGCCAGGTTATGCGCTGGGCTTTTCCCAGTTCAGTCGCCCTTACTAAGGGAATCCCTGTTGGTTTCTTTTCCTCCGCTTATTAATATGCTTAAATTTGGCGGGTACTCTACCCTAACACGAGGTCGACATTGGAGCAGTAGCGACTACTATAAAGTAGTCACTGGCTTCCAGTTTTGGTTTGTGTGCGCCCGTTCCCATTAAGGTTTGATAAGGATGGGTGCTGCAGCTAACGAACCGAGGTGTAAGTAGTATAAACCGACCCGGTCGCCTTCAAGACGCCCATACGCGACTTTAGCATGCAACAGAGCCTCTGTCCTTCCTTGGAGGGAAACGAGGCAACAGGCATGGACGGCGACAAACAAAACAGCGCGTAAGCGTTGTATGTCTGTACATGGTCCTTGCCACCAAGTCCACAGATATATGACTTTGGCTTGGCAGCACATCTTTAGGGAACGCCAATTTGACTCTCGTCAAAGAGGCGAACCTCCCCAAGGCGGTCAATGCCACGCACGCAGTAGAGAGAGAGAGAGAGAGTAGAGACAAAGCTGCTACTACTACTACTACTACTACTACTCTGCCGGTGGTAACAAAGCCGATGTATTGGATTTGATATCCGACCCTCGTGTAGGAGTGACGGCAGCACATGAGAGTGCCGCCGCCGCAATGTGCGTTCGACTTGTCGATGTATCTGGTATTCTTGCGATTCACATACCGACACGCAGCTTGCTGCGGTCTTCATCGACCCACGAGCCGAGTGATCCACCGTTAAGAGTTGTGATTTTTGTCATTACGTCAGTCTCAATTGCCGACTTTCAAGACTTCCGCCATCTCTGCCTCGGGAGACGATAGTGGGAAGACGTAGTATACTGGGTTTAAATAGATAGTCACAGGTTTGTGAGAAGTACCTCGTTACCAGCCGGTGACACCTCCCGACGACGTTAAGTGACCGCTATCATTCGGAAACTTTGCCCGATAAAAGTCGGCCAACCTAGCGTACGTCGGTTGGTTGGAGTACCGGTGGTGTGAGTAATGGTCTACCTCTGTCCACAATGGACAGAAGAGAAGAGTGTGGGTTGAGCTGCGGCACTGTTTGCCTGTTCTCAGGCCGGGCCGCCAAAAATTGATGCATCGGTCAATTTTTTTTTTTTTGGTCGGTACCCGGCCACCCGAATTTTTTGGTTTTTGTTGCTGCAAGCAAACACGTTAATGATCCTTCCGCAGGTTCACCTACGGAAACCTTGTTACGACTTTTACTTCCTCTAAATGATCAAGTTTGGACATCTTTCCGTCAGCTCGAGGCGCCGAGAGACCCAACGGCGAACCGAGGGCCCGGCATCCAAGAGCGCCAGTCCGAAGGCCTCACTAAATCATTCAATCGGTAGTAGCGACGGGCGGTGTGTACAAAGGGCAGGGACGTAATCAACGCAAGCTCATGACTTGCGCTTACTGGGAATTCCTCGTTCATGGGAGACAATTGCAAACCCCAATCCCTATCATGAAAGGATTTCAACGGGTTACCCGCTCCTCTCGGAGGGGGAGGACACGTTGATCCCTTCAGTGTAGCGCGCGTGCGGCCCAGAACATCTAAGGGCATCACAGACCTGTTATTGCTCAATCTCGTGCGGCTAGAATTGCCGCTTATCCCTCTAAGAAGAAGCTGCGAACTGGACACCAATTGCTGGAGATCCGTCGACTAGTTAGTAGGCCAGAGTCTCGTTCGTTATCGGAATTAACCAGACAAATCGCTCCACCAACTAAGAACGGCCATGCACCACCACCCACCGAATCGAGAAAGAGCTCTCAATCTGTCAATCCTTCCGGTGTCTGGGCCTGGTGAGGTTCCCCGTGTTGAGTCAAATTAAGCCGCAGGCTCCACTCCTGGTGGTGCCCTTCCGTCAATTCCTTTAAGTTTCAGCTTTGCAACCATACTTCCCCCGGAACCCAAAGACTTTGGTTTCCCGGAAGCTGCCCGCCGGGTCATGGGAATAACGCCGGCGGATCGCTGGTCAGCATCGTTTATGGTTAGAACTAGGGCGGTATCTGATCGCCTTCGAACCTCTAACTTTCGTTCTTGATTAATGAAAACATCCTTGGCAAATGCTTTCGCAGTAGTTCGTCTTGCGACGGTCCAAGAATTTCACCTCTAGCGTCGCAATACGAATGCCCCCGCCTGTTCCTATTAGTCATTACCTCGGGTTCAGAAAACCGACAAAATAGAACCGAGGTCCTATTCCATTATTCCATGCATAGGCATTCAGGCCGTCAGTGTAGCCTGCTTTGAGCACTCTAATTTTTTCAAAGTAAACTCTGCCGGCCACGCGGGACACTCGATGAAGAGCACCCCGTGCGAGCCAGCGGGCTGTTGTGGCTGTTCGGAGCGTGACAGTATGCACCGGGCGGTGAACCGTCAGTCCAGAACTGAAATCCAACTACGAGCTTTTTAACCGCAACAACTTTAATATACGCTATTGGAGCTGGAATTACCGCGGCTGCTGGCACCAGACTTGCCCTCCAATAGATCCTCGTTAAAGGATTTAAAGTGTACTCATTCCGATTGCGAGGCCTCGGATGAGTCTCGCATCGTTATTTTTCGTCACTACCTCCCCGTGCCGGGAGTGGGTAATTTGCGTGCCTGCTGCCTTCCTTAGATGTGGTAGCCGTTTCTCAGGCTCCCTCTCCGGAATCGAACCCTGATTCCCCGTTACCCGTTATAGCCATTGTAGGCGTATAACCTACAATCGAAAGCTGATAAGGCAGACACTTGAAAGAGGCGGCGCCGGTGCGGAGACCGTGCGCTCAGCGACAAGTTATTCAGATTCAACACGGTGGGGTGACGGACCGAAGTCCGACCGGTTTTGAACTAATAAAAGCGCTCTTCCCTTGCGGTCAGAGACGTGGTGCATGTATTAGCTCTAGAATTACCACAGTTATCCAAGTAAGTGTGGGTACAGATCCAATGAATCATAGCTGATTTAATGAGCCATTCGCGGTTTCGCCTTAAATCGGCTTGTACTTAGACATGCATGGCTTAATCTTTGAGACAAGCATATGACTACTGGCAGGATCAACCAGGTAGCTATGTTACATCAAAACTTTTTGATTGTAATGTTTAGTAATAGCGCTAAGCGTCCATTGGCAGCATTGGCCCGCGACGCCGCGTCCCTTCTCTTTAAGGGGGAAATGGAAATAACCTTCGTTACACCATTCAAGTGTGTCCCTTCTCTCTAAGGGGGGAATGGAAATAACGTACGTTACACCATTCTAGCGTCCCTTCTCTCTAAGGGTGATATGGAAATAACGTACGTTACACCATTCAAGCGTCCCTTCTCTCTAAGGGGGGAATGGAAATAACGTACGTTACACCATCCAAGTTTGTGGTAGTAGTTGTAAGCTGCTGGGAAACGTTTATAACCCGTCTTTGCTCACGAAAAGAAACAAAAGTGTGCTTCGTTCCAACTGACCGTTCGTTAGAAGCTGCGTCAGTGTAGAGAGGTTAAAGTGATGATTCTTTAACCTACGGGATGAGTTATCGCACGGGTAGTGGAGTAAC
>JAXIVD010003720.1:2500-10000 GCA_036785275.1 Cancer borealis
AAAAAAAAAAGTTAAAATTGGATGTTGCTTTAGGTGTTGATTGTGAGGAGGAAGAAACACGCGAGAATCCTAACGGTTGTACTTGCATGTTGTGTGTGTGTGTGTGTGTGTGTGTGTGTGTGTGTGTGTGTGTGTGTGTGTGTGTGTGTGTGTGTGTGTGTGTGTGTGTGTGTGTGTGTGTGTGTGTGTGTGTGTGTGTGTGTGTGTGTGTGTGTGTGTGTGTGTGTGTGTGTGTTCGTGTGCGTTTTCAGGGGGTGATTGAGGGTAGGAGTTTCTTCATAAGAGTGCAGCCAAAAAATACGAGACGTGGGTTAAGGTGGATAATGATGATGGTCTCTAAGAAGAGCTCACGGCAAACAAGATTTTTCCTCCTTCTCCCTCCCATTTCCAGATTTTCACGAACAAACTCTTCAATAATTCACAAGGAAGGGTCTCAAGGATAAAAAATAAAAAATAGAGTATGAATAAAAAAAAAAAAATAAATAAAAAATACAAACACACACAAGAAGTCCCTCCGGTTATTTTTCTTTTGTCTATAAACCTGCCTTTTTCTCTTCGTTCATAATCCTGCGTTTGCTGAAGATACGACACAAGGAAACTAAACAGGTAAAAGGAAAACTTCTATATTTGGCCGATATTTCTTCAGCCTTTTCTGCGTCGAGCGGCGGAGACTGACATCTTTTTTTTCTTCTTCTTATTCCTTTCACAACTTCCTTCAACTTTTTAAACTTTTCGATGCGTATAAAATATTCATGTCGCCGAGACAGGCAAAGCGTTCACAGTGGGTCGAATTCAAGGTCACGATCTTGAATACTTAGAAAAAGGTAATACAAAAGACGAATAAAAAAAACTGAAGTGATTGGCCCAGTGAGTGTCAGTCCATCAGGAGGTCATCTGTTTGGGTGGATTTATAGCCTTCCACAATGACATCCAGGTGGCAGCGGCTTCGACAGAGTGATGGTAAGATCCACTTGTCTTACGAGGACGTTCTGCTAAAGAGGAGAAGTAAGTACTGACTCAAGGTCCTCCGAGCGTGTGGCAGCAAGAGTAATGAAGGTGACGGGAAGCGAGACAGAGGCAGGATCAGCGGTCACAACATTGTCAGGGAATCGAACTCAGGATACTTGGCAGCCAATTGAGTAGACTGACTTGTTATCCAAATTACCTGGTTTTTAGTGAGCTTAAAACCCAGTACAGAATTAATGACAGGTGTGTTACATCACTGAATTTTCATCATATGTATAATTTTAACCTTTTTTACTTTACTTATTTTTTTACGGTATTAATAACTGAAAGAAAACCTTGTACGCTGACAGACTAAACCTTAATCATCTGAAATTTTGTTGAAACCATTATGTTTAAGTCGCTTTCTTGGAATGGATACGTGGAAGGAAATTGAAACACATCCACGTTTAGAAACCAGAGATGAGAAAGTTATGGTTCGATCTGCAGCGCCTTCCTTTCCCTTCCCTTCGTCGATATTAAGAGCAGGTCACTTTAATCCAGCTAACGAAGAATCTTCCTGAAACGCTACTTGTTGAAATGAAAAGAGGAAAAGCGGTGGTGAGTGTCCAGCTGATGAATGCAAGTTTGGACAATGGTGACAGCTGGAGTGGGACGGATAAGTGGCAGGGTGTTGAGGGCGTGTGGGTGTTGAGGGCGTGTGGATGTTGGGGGAGACAAAAAGCTGAGAGAGAGGTTTCCATCCCCAAACTTACTTCCCTGATCAAACATTTAAGAGGCTCAAAAAATAAAGTACCTTACTTGAATTATATAAAAAAAGAGAGATTTATATAAACGGATTATTTCTTTTACATTCCGTTCGACGCGAGGTAATGCTTCAGGCGCCTTTAAAATCCACAGGAGACGTTGTGAAATCCCTTACAACATTACCTACTGACGCTGTGGACGTGAAAGAGTGCAAGACGACAGACTCTTCTTCCTCTCACTCCATCTACTTCCCTTCCTCCTTGACATCAATTTTTTTCCTCTTTCTCTCTAATTCATACTTCTGCTACACCTAACGTCTTCTGCAGCTCCTCTTTCCCTTACTCATTTTTTACTTTTCCCCTCTTTCTTCCCTTACGCTGTCTCTTTTTTATATTCTTACCGTCCTATTCTTCTCCTTCCTTCCCCTTCTCAGATATCCGCTTAAGCTCCAAAACAGGTTATCAAGTAATTACGTTATGCTATAGTGAAGGGGGGAAGGGGTAGTCTCCTTCTCCTCCCTTTCCTATACTATTCTCTTCCTCTCATCCTCTCCTGCCTGCCCCTCACCCTTCACCACCTCATCTTGCTCCATCGCCTACCCCTGTTTCCCTCTCACAGTCAACTTGTCCCCTTTCCCCTCTCCAATTTCTGTCCCCTCGCCCGCCACTGCTGTCCTTCCTCACCCCTTCCCTCTTCCACTAATCCCTCATTGACTGGATATAGATGGAATATTTTTATCCCTATGGAGTGCTTGTCCCATAATTTCTGTATTTCTGGAAACTGACTTAAATGTACACACTCACCCTTCGTGGGTTTATTTCGTCACAAAAATAACACTCCAACTTAATACAATACTAGAGTTGCATTAAACATTTTCACTTTGTTTACGCAGTCGTTGTTACGTTGCTATTTAGCCAGCTGTGGTGCATTTACCTAAAACACCAACAAGTCACTGTCAGAAACATTTGTACGTTATCTGGATATGTTTGTCAGAATGTTACTTTATTACCGTTAATGTGTGAGGCGAGGAGAGATAACCACCACCTACAGGGGAAAGGTCAATGTGCTACAATGCACTACCATGAACCACGTCCCTCTGATGCTGCAACTGTGACCTTTTAACAGTAAAAAAAATGTAAGGATATAAAACCCGTGAGTGCAAATGTGAGAATCAGGTGCAGAAATACGAAACTATAGGTGTATGGTATACGAATAGCTGTGCATAAAACTATCTTCTAAAATATATAATAAAAACTTGTAATTAAAAACACTATTGAAAACGCTAGAAATAATATAAAAAAAAAAAGAAAAAATATAAACGACATGAAACCTGCAACCAGGAGAAAAATAAAATGAAATACATTATCAGAATATAATAAAACCATCACATACACACAAAAAAAAAAAAAATCCAGCAAAAAGTCTTTACGAAATAAAAAAAAAAAAGTCAGAAAGAGACAGAAGACCAACTTAAACAAAAAAACACTCCTGAGACTAAGATACGAAAAAAAATGGAGGTGGGACAACGAGCAGCTTTTCATCATAACCTCAAAAAATAAGAGCATCATCCCATTCGACCCTCGACTTTGCAGGAGACTCAGGTATTAGAAAACTGACTGATGGGACGCCACTTATAAGAATTCCCTCCCCACTCTTGGCAATATGGACAGAGTGGTAGTGGTGGTGGTGGTGGTGGTGGGAGGGAGAGAAGGGATGTGACTGTGGGTGTAGGTGGGTGAGTGGGTGAAGGTGGATGTGGGTGGCTGATTACTGCTGCTTCTGACGTTTCATTAGTCACCGCCATCACTGTTTTGCATCATGATGAAAAATACCTAAACAGCTAAGATCTTCCTTCTCCTTCTCCTCCTCCTCCTCCTCCTCTTCCTCCTTCTCTTCTTCTTTCTCCTCCTCCTCCTCCTCCTCCTCCTCCTCCTCCTCCTCCTCCTCCTCCTCCTCCTCCTCCTCCTCCTCCTCCTTCTCTTCCTCCTCTTCTTCTTCCTCCTCCTCCTCCTCCTCCTTCTCCTTGTTCTCTTCCTAACATCTTCTGCATCATTCTCCTCCTTTACTCAGCGTTTTCTCCACAATATATATTTTTTCTTTCTCTACAAAAAAAAATCTTCCTCCCAGCTAGCCATTTTCATCTATTCTTCCTCCATCTCTCATCTTTATCCTTCTTCGCTGCCTTCTTCCTGTTTCGAGTTGCTTCCTAATAATCACTTTCCCAACTTCCCAGCAGCCTCCAAAACACCCCCTTACCTTTTTTTCCCTCTTTCTTTTCCTTCCTCTCTCTCTTCTTTCCACGTACCTTCGTCTTTATTGGTGACTCTCCTCCTTTAGGCTTTCTATTTACTCCTCACTAATCCAAAAAGGTCATCGCTACCCTCTGCTCCTTAGATAATCGTCCACAAAGGGTCTTTTCTCTCCTCTTTTCCTTTTCACTTCCTTACTAAAAAGCTCTACATTTTCTTTCTCTTTTTCCCCTCCTAACACTTATACTGCAACGAATGTCAGACACCCAGACAAACAGACAGAGAGACAAACAAGTATTTTCTTCAAACTTTATATTAAAAAAGTTCAAGGCAGGTCTATGTACAGCAAGATGTCACTGACCTTAACTTGCATTCCTAACTTGTGGGTCCTCAAGGAGAGACCAAGATCATATTGCTTCACTTTCACTATATGACGCCCTATGAATTTTGAGTCACTTCTCTCCACCTGACTGAGAAGCATCATTACTGTATACTGCAAGCCAAGCTGTTTCCTTCTGGTGGTGGTAAGACTACCTACTTACACCTTACTTATCCTTGGGTGGAAAAATAAGAATGTGAGAAATAGGGATAGTTTTCTTTCTTTCTCTCTCTCTCTCTCTCTCTCTCTCTCTCTCTCTCTCTCTCTCTCTCTCTCTCTCTCTCTCTCTCTCTCTCTCGGACGATGTGCCAGGTTTCACGAAGCCAACTAGGGATAATAACTTAGCTCACCTTGACTGACGCTTTGTCGGAGTTACAGCTTAAGCAAGACTTCCCGTTAACCTCACTGAACCTTACTGCTAAACGTCACAAGAATGGTTACTTGTGCGCCGCCCTTAAGTGACTTCCGAAGTGAGGGGAGAGTAGTGATGGTCCTTCCGTGTCGGCGCCAACCAGTGTGTGTCTTCGTGTGTTCTGAACTTGTGCTTTTCCACCATACCATCTTCCACGCAGACAAAGGCCGAGGTTCACGTTCTACTCCAAACTCCCATTAAATTTACTGCCTCATGCCAGACTCCCTCCCGGGCTCCTCTGTCTCAATCCCCATGACGGCCGCGCAGCACACAACTTCCCTGGATATCCATTAAGGAATTACAGCTCAGCTCACGACTATTAAAGGTTACGAGGAAGGACTACGGATACAGGCGCCGCGGAGGTCATTCGACAGCCTCACTAAATGGCATGGCGGCGGAGTTCACGGGACGAGACTATCACTGCATGAATACTACCTCACCATCCTCGTTAAATTGTCTATAGAAATGACGCACTGTATGTAAAGCAACTACACTCTCACTGCCTCTCTCGCCGTCTCCTTCAAAGGCTGTATCTCTGGAGGCTATAAAGGCATCCACACGGCTCTGGTTACACTGAAATACCAAGTGTCCAGATGAGTGATGGCTGTCCCCCGGTGCTCAGTGTTCTCAAAGCCCTTCAATGTGCCCGCCGATATGACACCCTCGAAGTTACAGATTTGATTAGTTATTCTGTCTAATTATTCATCCGGAAAGGGAGGCAGCCGTCAAGGTGTTTATTTATGGAGTGAATTATGTAAGGGAATCAAAGTCAGACATACACGAGGGGAATGAGCAAAGCAATGTCTCGATTCTTGTTACAGGGAAAAAGATGTTAGTTTTGTTCAAGTTCCGCGAATGTAGTCACTTTTACCGAGAGAGAGAGAGAGAGAGAGAGAGAGAGAGAGAGAGAGAGAGAGAGAGAGAGAGAGAGAGAGAGAGAGAGAGAGAGAGAGAGAGAGAGAGAGAGAGAGAGAGAGAGAGAGAGAGAGAGAGAGAGAGAGAGAGAGAGAGAGAGAGAGAGAGAGAGAGAGAGAGAGAGAGAGAGAGAGAGAGAGAGAGAGAGAGAGAGAATAACAATGGGGTAGAACTCGTCTCTAGGGAGGTTAGTACGGACAGAAAGCGAGGAAGGGAAACAGACAGAGATGACGAACAGATCTTATGTCAGCAGCGTTTTCAAGGCATTCTCAGATTTTGTGTTTTCCTTCATAACACACACACACACACACACACACACACACACACACACACACACACACACACACACACACACACACACACACACACACGCACACGCACACGCACATGCATACACGCACGCACGCACGCACGCACACACACACACACACACACACACACACACACACACACACACACACACACACACACACACACACACACACACACACACACACACACACACACACACACACATACACAGCGTACCAAGAGGGCCTGCTGGACAAAATCTGGTATAATTTTACAGCAAGTCGGTTCCATCATCAAGGGAGTTTCTCTTTCACTTCGTACATTTCCCGCGCAAAAAGAAAAAAGAAAGATGAATTCGGCTTTACCGCTGACTCTCCGCATCTTAAAATAGTTATACCCTTCATGAGCTACAGAGACCCTGCGACGCCATCAAAGCCGAGGGCAGAAAGGAAGAAGGAAAGAAAGTGAGAGAGGGAGAGAGTGAGCTTGTCCAAATCCCAACAAAAAGTAGGGTAAAAAAAAAAAAAAAAAAAGGTCACCCCCAGAATATGAAAAAAAATGAGGGCAAAGGAGGGTAACTAAAAAAAAAATATCGCAACAAAGGGAAAACGAGTCAGCATTGTGAAAGAAAGTGAACTACTCCCAAGGTAACAAAGGCGCCGCTGGGACAGTTGTGTCATGGGTGACGGGCGCCGCGCGTGTTCCAGGAGAGAATCAGCCGCTATTGTAGACAGAAACAAAAGCTAGAGAAAGAAATGGTGGCTCTCGGGTCAGGAAAGGGGACTTGGAGAAAGTAACAGTAATATCAACACAAGGGAAAAGAAAGGAAAAGAGGAAAACATGTCACTCGAGGAACTTTGTGATAAGGAGGAAGAGAAAGGCTTAAGGAGGCTGATGATGGAAAGGTTAACAGACTTTGATGTGTTTTATATCGTAATGAAAGCATCAATATTTTAATTTCCTCATCAACCTTTCCGCTACACCTGCTGCTGGAGGATATTGCGCGGGAGGGAAGAAAGGCAGACATGAGAGGAGGAGAAAGTGGAGGCGGTGTAGAAGGAGGAAGAATAAAGGAATACAGAAATACATTATAATTAATACGCAGTAAATGGTCTGCTGGTTCTTGACAACGTTTTCTATTGAAATATACTCTTACACCTTACACTACACATCTTTGCTATTAATATAAAAAAGCGTAAATGGTTATGTCTCCTACTCCTCCCTTCAACCCGATATCTGCAGGGAAAAAAAAAACACTATTGATGACAGATAGAATATTCACAAGACAGGAATTTCTCGACTAAACAATATCTAACTTTTACTTCATTTATATATACATACTCATTCAAAAAACATATATCAACGATTTATTAATGAATTCGTCGTGTTTCTGCTGAATATTTTCATAGTCAGATCGTTACAACGCTGAAAGAATCTAACACAGACTTCAATGTTGCAATTCTTCACATTAATGAAATATCCAAATCACTGATTCCTGTCGTCACGTGGCTTTAGATTCAAAAACTTCAAATGATTGACGTCGA
>JAXIVD010003720.1:22809-25309 GCA_036785275.1 Cancer borealis
GTGTGTGTGTCTGTGTGTGTGTGTGTGTGTGTGTGTGTGTGTGTGTGTATGTGTGTGTGTGTGTGTGTGTGTGTGTGTGTGCATTTTTCTGTTTCTGTGTCCGGTTTTTTTTTTTTCCCCGTCTGCGTGGCATCTCCGCCTCTTTTCTTGATGGTGCTCCAGGGTTTCGGTTGAGCCACTGTTGCTCGTGAGGCTGGGGGGCGGCGGGCCTGGTGGGTCGCTTCGCCAATCACCTGAGTGGCTGCAATAGTTTTCCGAAACCTCATCTTCCACTTCGATAAGCTTGAGGTCGGTCATGACGTCACCACACCACGAAGCCACATTCCACGAGGGTTGGTTCCTCTCCACACTTTCCTTGTTTCCTTCTTTTCAATTGTTGGTCGGTTTTCTATACTGTATCCACGTATGTTTCGTTTCCCACCTCTTGTCTCTCGTTCTTCTTCAATTTCTTCTTGCTCCTTTCCTCCCGGTGCGGTGTTCAGCCAGGCCGGCGATGCGGGACACGTGACCTGCCTGCTGCTACGTCGTTGTCATTGTACCTCCTGTCTCTCACTGTTGAAGTAATTTGTAAACGTGTAGCTGCGAGGAGGCTGCTGCAAGACCACTGAGCGTTGCAATGCCGGACACTCGAGTCTTTCCGCAAGGAATGGAATTAAGTGACAATTTTCGAATCGTCGCAGAGACCCAGGTGCATTGAAGAAGCCTTGCGTTGCTGCTGATGACAGACACTCTAAAGAACCTTAGAGTGATACAAGAACATATATTCACGACAACTTGGCGCCATAAAGTAGTGAAAGAAAAACCTTAAGATGATAGAGACGACGTGTTTTGATGGGGAAAACTCGTGAAAATTCCCCGAGGTCAGCTTGCCTTTTGTGTGTCTCGCCGCGGAGTGACGGCAAGCAGCTGACGGGGCACCGAGTGTGATTGGTAAGCGGTGGGCCGGGTACTGGCGTCAATGCTCCGCGGAGAAGTCCAAGAAAGGCACTGGACGCTCCTGATCAAGGATTTAACTCATAAAGTAAATCAGAGAGATGAAATATTGGCGAGCCAGCGGCCCTTCCCTGCTTTCCGACTCCATCCAGCCCTGCCTTTAGCCTCTCCGCCTTTTCGTCTGAATCTCCATTTCGTTACTGTCGCCATCTCGGCTCACACCACCCCTAGATACTCAGCTCCTTTCCTAGCGCCACTCCTTCCCTTCCGGACCCAACATTTATTTGCTTGAGTCTCCACCTCAGGGACACAGCGAACTGATGCTGCTCGATGGTGTGCGGCATAACGACACTTGAGGGTCCGCGGCGCAGACCACTTGTGTCGCAGCAGCGGAAACATGGCGGAGGAGGAGGAGGAGGAGGAGGGAGGAGGAGGAGGAGGAGGAGGAGGAGGAGGAGGAGGCAGCAGAAAATCTTTATCAATATCAGGTCATCACAAGCCATACCTCGCTTTCCCTCTCTCCCTTAGTTAATTTATTTCCTCTCGTAAGCATCTCCTTTTTCCTTTCAGAAGCTTTCATCAACATTTGTTTCTCTTCGTCTCTTACAGTCTCCCCTTGCTGTTCTTCCTTTATCTGTTCTCCCTCGCGTCAGGAGCAACACGCGGCGAGACAATAAAGCAGTGCACGGCCCCTTAATGGCGTCCCCCGCTGAAGATATCCTCGCGCCTTAATGAAGCAAATCAAGAGCCTTTGTTCATTTGCACACGACGCCGTCACACGATGCGGCGCTGAGCTGACGAAGCCGCATCCCTAAGGACCTTCCAAGCAAGAATAAAAGTTGAACGTAAAAAAACTTCCACATCATGACGAACAGAAAAAAAAGAAAAGAAAAACATTCGTTCGTTGGCGTACAAGAAGGTGATTACATTTATAGCCTTCGATCCCGTGTCATTTCCAGCTCAGGATAAAACGTTAATTTCCAGGTGGCCAAAAGGTGGTGTTACGATCGGATTTCTAACACATTTAATCGCTTCTAGTGTTGGTTTGAGCAATTAATATTGATCATGCAATAACGACGGTGCTGTAGAACCTGATTATCCGATCCCCAATGGTACGTAAGGGAGGAGAGGGAGAAGGAGGAGGGGGAAGAGGAGGAGGAGGAGGAGGAGAGGGGAAAAAGATAAGTGACAGATAAGAACGAAGGATGAGAAGGAAAATGAAAAGGGAAGCTATGATAATAATGCCAGTTGGGGAGATAGATAGATAGATAAATAGATAGATAGATTGAGAGAAAGAAAGACAGTATAAAAAATCTGCCTGACTGACTATCTGCCTGCCTGACTGAGAATGCGATATGACGACGGAATGAAGAACTGGAGCAGGTTGAGATAAGAATAATTGAAGAGCAGATGGAGGAGGATTACCACGTCTGAATTGGGTTCCCCCGTCAAGATACCCTCCCGTCAACATTGAATTTCTGACACTGAATTGAAGGGAGACGATTTTCCTCATAACTTTCCTCCCACTTTCCTCACCCACGCGAGGACGATGATGACGACGAGGAAG
>JAXIVD010003720.1:30309-32809 GCA_036785275.1 Cancer borealis
ATATACTATTAGGAGCAATTCTAACCCGCTGAATGGAAGGACACAAGCAAAGGGGGACAACAAACACGGAGGAGGAAGATACGACAGGAGGAGAGGGGGAGAAGGAGGAGGACGAGGAGAAGGAAGAGAAGGTAACGGAGGAGTAAACAGGTAGGAAGGTTTACAGGAGAGGAAGGAAGAGGCAAGGCATAGAAGGAAGGACACACAAGAAAGGTGATAAAGATAAATGGAGATAAGAAAAGAGAGAAGACAAAGGAGGAGAAGGACAAAAAAACGTAACAGAGGTTCAAAAGATGTACAAAAAACAGAATATAAGCAAAAATAGAACATAGGAAAGGCGATAACATGCAACAGGGACAAGGGGGCGAAGGCAAGGCTCTAAGGGAGAGTAAAGATTAACACTGTGCATGGGATAGAGAGAGAGACAGATTTTGAGAACAGGTACAAGGTAGAAGAGGCGGAACAGGGTGACTGGAGGAGGACAGGGACGCAGCAGGTAGTACGAAGAAGGGTACAAAGGGTAGGCAAGCTTCTAAGGGCGACCAGAAGGCAGACAGAAGAGTGGAAACACAAACAATATTCTATTGACAAGACCTTGGTGTGTGTGTGTGTGTGTGTATGTGTGTGTGTGTGTGTGTGTGTGTGTGTGTGTGTGTGTGTGTGTGTGTGTGTGTGTGTGTGTGTGTGTGTGTGTGTGTGTGTGTGTGTCATTGGGGGAGGGGAGGGCTGTTGGGGTGGAAGGAGGCGTCCCAAAACACAGGATCATTTGCTTCTCCTGCTGTTATCTGACGAAGCCACAAAAACAGAGGACAAAACACGTACCAGAAAGGAAAGACAATAATAAAAACCAGAATAGGAATAAGACGAAAAAAAATAGAAAAAATCAACTGCAGCAGCAACAATAGCAATAACAACAGACAATAACAAATATAAATACCCGTTTTTCGTGTGGATGGCAGGCTTAACAAATTGTTTTATCAAGCTTTAGTGCACTCGAGGGACAAAAGCTTGAAGTAATTGACAGAAACGTTGATTAAAATTCCAACCGGGGGAGGCTGGCTATCCCTGGGGCCAAGCGCGCTTTAGAGAGCACTAACACGACACCAACGCGCGTAGGGAAGGAAGGAAAAACACACACAAATAATAAATAAAAGGGAATGTGAAAAGAAGGAAGAAGAAGAATGTAACCGGTACGTGTCAGGTTATAAGGTAAACGCATCTCACCACGTAAGGAAATTGAGGACAAACTTGGAAAAAAAAGATACACATAAAGTAGTTAGATTAATAATATTCTACTTTGAGTTCATATATAAAAAAAATAATTGTAAAAGACCACAAGAAAAAAACTGAACCAATATATTTTTTCGAAAGAGAAGTAAATAAAAAGGAAAAAGAAAATCCATTTATTGAATAGGATGAATATGCCTTAATACTTCCCTTTTTGGTGGAATTAAAAGTCGCAGGGAAAGAGGAAAAAATATGTATCCAGGTAAACGGTTCTGAGGCTTTTCCTGTAAAATTTGTCAGGAGAAAAAGCGGAAAGAATTTGCTGGAAAGCGGAAAAAAAGGGGAAAATAATGCCTCTCCCTTTAAATAAAAACTAAGCCACGAATATTGAATGCTTTAATAAAATAGTGATAAAAGTGGCTGATTAATTAAGTTCATCCTTCCTAATGTAAGTGTAGGAAAAAAATAGATAAAATAAATGTGCGGGTGAAAGAGAGGTCAAGGTTAACGAATAAAAAAATAAATGTCATGTCGGTATAAAAAAAAACATGGACGAATATAATGCAATAAAACATGATAAAATAGAATAGAATCAAATCAAATAAAATAAAATAAAATAAAATAATATATAATAAAATAACAAAATAGAATAAAAACACAGCAACACCACTTCCTTGTCTCTCTCAGTAAATAGTGAAGTAAATATAAATAATAATTAAATAAATCTAAAAAGAAAACAAATAGAAAATGAAACACAAGCGATACGCGAAGAAAAGAAACCAATGAAAGAAAAGAGCATCGTTGAAAGAGAGAGAGAGAGAGAGAGAGAGAGGAGAGAGAGAGAGAGAGAGAGAGAGAGAGAGAGAGAGAGAGAGAGAGAGAGAGAGAGAGAGAGAGAGAGAGAGAGAGAGAGAGAGAGAGAGAGAGAGAGAGAGAGAATTACCCGCCACGCACGAAGAAGAAACAAAACAATTAACTTCCCTGATTAGACCAATGAAGGAAGGAAGGAGGAAATTAAGGAAGGAAGAAAGGAAGGAAAGAAGGAACAAATGAATGAAAGAAGGAAGGAAGGAAGGAAGGAAGGTAAGAGGAAGGAAAGAAAGAAGAAAGGAAGGAATGAATGAATGAAGAAAGGAAGAAAGGAAGGAAGGAGGAAGGAAGGAAGGAAGGAAGGAAGGGAGGGAGGGAGGAAGAAAGAAATGAAGGAAAGAAGGAAGGAAAAGATAGGAGGTAGAATCCATAGCACTCCAGTAACAAAAAAGAGGAATAACCA
>JAXIVD010003720.1:37809-40309 GCA_036785275.1 Cancer borealis
GTAATTCTAACCTGATAATAAGTTTGCACGTTAAAAGTTTGGTGACTTTTTACAGCAACAAAAATCCATCACAGGTTTGTCGGGCGTTAAAACATTTTCATTTCATCTTCAGCCGTTTCTTTTACAGCGTCGACGGCCTTTCTTGACGGTGAGAAACTGGAATACTGAAAGAAAACTGGGTTCACGGAGCTGAGACTTCAAATCTCGACGACTTTTACCCACACACGTAAGGACATTACTGCCCGTCTGCAAGGATTTCTTAGTCAATTAATTTCAATCTTAAACACTGTTAGCATCATGAACTGGAATATGTGGCGGCATTAAAAACATACTTTATCATCCAATCTCTTCGGCCGCTAATCGAAAAAACTCACTCCCTTCCTCACAACCTAATTAGCAATAAATACTCTATGAACGTTATACCAAAAGTTGAATGGAATCTTAGGCGAAAAAAAAAGAAGAAAACTTCTTAATGCGGAACCTTTTTTTTTTCTTCTCACACGCCAAATTCTCTCCTCAAGTAATATTGCTAATGAGTCCCGGACCACCTCGCTCTCATGGCTTGAATTTTGCCCCTACTGACGATGGCTTGAGGCTTCAGGAGGCCATTAGGGCACGAAGGGCTCCTCCACCACTAGGTAATGAATGCAACCTGGATAGCAGATTTTTCTTCCCAGCTTGCATAAACATGACTGCTTGGCAACGAGTTCATTATCTTTTTACTTGGTCAAGCAATGCCTTTACCTCTTACTTCCCTCCCGTCTCTTATCCCTCCTCCTCCTCCTCTTTCATCTCTTTCATCCTATCCACCTCCAATACCAATTTCCTCTTCCTCTTCCGTGTCTTCTTCCTCTTCCTCCTCCTGCACTACTACTATTACTGCAAATATTACTACTGCTACTACTACTACTACTACTACTACTACTACTACTACTACTACTACTACTACTACTACTACTACTACTACTACTACTACTATTACTACTACTACTACTACTACTACTACTACTACTATTACTACTACTACTATTACTACTACTACTACTACTACTACTTCTTATTGTTCCTTGTTGTATTTATAGCTCATTAATATAGTATTTGTTCAGCTTATACCACGGATAACATAAGTCTACAAAGAAGGTAGTGCAGACATTTCCTTTCAGCAATTTCTTCCAACAGCTATAGCGTCGTCACTTTTCTTTGCCCTCTTAGCATTATAGCCAGAACGAAGAGCATGTGGGGAGAGGCCTTCTTGCTTTCCTTTCCTGCTCCCATACAAATAGAAAAGAACTGTAAAATAAAGCTGTCTGATAAAGCAGTTAACCTTCTTATGTTTCTCTTCTGTCTTTTCTCTCTCAAATAGTAAAGTTAAGTAAAGTGAAGTAAAGCAGGTAATCTCACACTCTATCACCATATTTCCCATTACTTGCCACTCCTACGTTCGTATATCCACTGTCACCTGCACTTCATTCTTATTTTTCTCGCTTTCTTTGGTACTGGAGTGTATGTAGCATGTGGGCGATGCAGCTCGTGTGTGATTGGTGGGCGAGGGGAGTCTGGAGAAGGTGATCTTGCTTGTGATTGGTGGGGAAACAGCGGGGAATATGAGTGTGTTTTATACCTGGTGCTCGTGCTACTTAATGTTTCCCACCTGCCCGCAAATTAATCATGCTCTCCACTTTAATTTTTTCCCTCTCTCTCTCTCGTTCGCTCGCTCCCATATTGCCAATAAATCAGACTAGCCTTTATCTTGTCCGCAGGGAAAGAGGGATGGAGGAAGAGAGAGAAGAGGAGGAGAAAGAGGAAGAGGAGAGAGTGACGCCAGGTGCAGGGGGAAAAGGTGGTAAAAACAAGAGGAAGAGGAAGTGGGTTAGGTGAGAGAGGGGATAGAGAGGGAGGAAAGATGAGATGGATGAGTGGAGGGAGGGAAAAAGGGAGAGAAAGAGGGAGGGAAAAGGAAGAGAAAGAAAGGGTTGCTCAGGGGAAAAGACAGACCTGAATAAATAACAACAAACGAAGGGGAGAAACAAAGAGAATAAAAGGATAAGGTACAAAGAGAAGGAGGAGGAAAAAAGGGAGGAAGCATAATACGGAGAGAAGGAGGAGGAAGAGGAGAATGAGGAGGAGGAGGAGTAAGAAGAGAAAGACAATATGAAAAAAGTACAGAATAAAAGAGAGAAAAGATGGAGGAAGTTAAGGAATGGAGGAATGAAGGAGGGAAAGAAGAGGAGAAGAAATATGAAAGAAGAAATCAAGACAACACGTCACGTATTTTGTTATAACGGAGAGGAAAGTATATGAGGAAGAGGAGGAAAAATAAACAGAAAAAAAGGAAATAAACTGAAAAAGCCAAAGAAAATCAAGAATAGAAGAGGAAAAAATAAATAAAAACAAGCAAAATGAAGAGGTCAAAGGCACTCGTAAAGAACACACATGACACACACACACACGCGCACACACACACACACACACACACACACACACACACACACACACACAC
>JAXIVD010003721.1:0-5000 GCA_036785275.1 Cancer borealis
ATACATAATTATGATATATTGACAAAAAAAAGTTTGTTCATATATGGTAGAAGTATAACCATATGTTGTTGAAGCACTGATCAGCAAACCAACGTGTGGCCTTGACGAACACTGAATACACACTGCTTGTATTAGAGCCAGGCTGAAGATAAGGAAATGAATTTGTGTGTGTGTGTGTGTGTGTGTGTGTGTGTGTGTGTGTGTGTGTGTGTGTGTGTGTGAGTGTGAGTGTGAGTGTGAGTGTGTGTGTGTGTGTGTGTGTGTGTGTGTGTGTGTGTGTGTGTGTGTGTGTGTGTGTGTGTGTGTGTTCTTGTGTGTGTGTGTGTGTGTGTGTGTGTGTGTGTGTGTGTGTGTGTGTGTGTGTGTGTGTGTGTGTGTGTGTCGCTGTGATCCAAACAAACATTGGATTCTGTTATTAATGTTCTTATATAAGCATTGTCAGTTGCGGGAATAATTGGTATGATTTGTATTGTTGTATTGTCATCTTGCTTGTTAGTTTTTATTCTTCCAATATATATATATATATATATATATATATATATATATATATATATATATATATATATATATATATATATATATTTATATATAAATATATATATATATATATATATATATATATATATATAAATATATATATATATATGTATATATATATATATATATATATATATATATATATATATATATATATATATATATATATATATATATATATATATTTATATATATATATATATATATATATATATATATATATATATATATATATGTATATATATATATATATATATATATATATATATATATATATATATATTTATATATATATATATATATATATATATATATATATATATATATATATATATATATATATATATATATATATGTATATATATGTATATATATATATATATATATATATATATATATATATATATATATATATATATATATATATATATATTTATATACATATATATATATATATATATATATATATATATATATATATATATATATATATATATATAAACAAATCAACATTTTATTGGGAAGGGTTGTGCAGCGCGATACAAATTATTTCATTTCATTTTCAGAGTGATAGTATAAGCTTTAGAACAGTTTAATTACATTAGTTATCCGCTGTATTTGCAATTCAAGAATAGTTTGCTTCGTAGGAACCAATCAATGCGTCGTTGTAATTATGATATCTGTCACCACGACTACGTGTTTCAAGGTGGTTAGTTATCATGAAAATTATACAATATTCTATAAAATTTATTTAAGAGTGTATTATCAATGCCACAAATTGATAGGCAATGCTTAAAGTATCTACGTAAAGACTAGTGTCTTACTCAACCGGCTTTCGATAATAACACATTTAGCTGAGTAGTTACACTGCTGGAGTAACAACCTTCAAATGCCGGGTTCGATTCTTGAGGTATAACAATTGAAATTTTCATTTATTTTTAGAGTAAGCGATACAACAAGTGGTGATACACATTAAGTTTATAGAACATTGGTGTTATAATTCGTTGATATTAAGTGGTTATGATTGTTTCATATACCTTCTTTAGTTCTTAGTTTGTATGTGAATTTTACTTTTATTATTATTATTATTAATTATATTATTATTATTATTATTATTATTATTATTATTATTATTATTATTATTATTATTATTATTATTATCATTATTATTATTATTATTGTTATTATTGTTATTATTATAATTGTTATTATCAATATTTTTTTCGGATTAATACATGCATGTGGAATCAAGCAGAAGGAATCGAGCAGAGTAGAGAGTGTTGCTTTGGTTTCGGCACGTGGAGAAAATGGAGGAGAAACGATTGGTGAGGAAGATGAATAGGTCTGGTGTGGTAGACCAAAAATAGGATGGATGCACAGTATGGAAAGAAAGTTGTATGTAAGATGGATGTCACCACTTCACTTCACTTCACTTCACTTCACTTCACTTCACTTCACTTCACTTCACTTCACTTCACTTCACTTCACTTCGCTTCGCTTCACTTCACCATGTACAGTAAAGCGGCAGACATGGTTATAATGAACAACTTGATCTCATTGGCACTCATTTTTTCATTCAACTATTTCATTCAACTATTGAAGTTGAACAAACTATTAAATTTTTTTTTTTTTTTAATATCTGGTTCCACGTGTCGCTGTGCACTAATGACTCAATTTTCAATGTCGAAATCAAAAGCATCAGAATTGTTTCACATTTATTTCTAGAAAGCTTGTTTTATATACAGTTGGCTCTGAAATAAATTAAAAAAGGTGCAAAAATATGCAATATAAAAACATTAGATAGTCGTATTTATAAAGAAATAAAAAAGCATTTGAATATCTGTGGATATGTAAAGAAAATATATATTACAAGTGATGTGCGTAAACAAGGCTCCCTATTTTGAAGTTACCTGGTCATTACACTGTTGATGAGACTCTTGTCTTGGTCATGAACACCTGCACAGCGGAACTGATCAAAGTGAAACTGTACTTCGAATGTGATGTTAACTTGAGACAACTTTGATATCCGTCATTTTACCTGTCAAGACGAAGTTTAACTCCTCCCAGGATGCACCGAGATAAACTAATTGTGCACGTGTTATGACTCCACCATAAACCCAAACTAACCTTCCTCCTTATTCCTTCGGCCACATGGGCTGAGTTACTTTTCTCTATGGTTTGATTACTGGAATAATGGTTTCACTGTGCATGACAGTTTTCCCTTCCAGGCGAGCCTTTATCCTTCAACCTTGTTCATCACACGTGACTACAACTTTTTTTTCTCTCACAATAACCTAGCTTTGATAAGTGTCACCCATTGTGAACCTAATCAGTGTAGATCCGGTGGTTCATTTCCCAGTACTGGAGATCAGAAAGCAACAAGAGAAGTCTTCGTTTGAACATACAGAAGAAAAAAAGTCATATACATATCAGTGACATGACTGACAAATTTTTCAATATTTACTGATAGGGCTCTTAAGTTTCACTCGGCAAATGGACGGCGGTGATTTAATTGCTTCATTTCATCGAGTCTTACAATGGCACTTATTAAACAACAAGAAGTGTCGTTGTAAGACTCGATAAAATGAAGCAATCTTACAACATAATCACCCCTAAAAGATGACAACAGTAAATGGGAAGGTGACAGAATCAGCCAAATGAACTGGGGAAGGATAGTGTTACATGTGTCACTTAATTAATGTATGTTGTCCCGCGTCATCATTGGTGACTTGAACTCCTTAACATTGCCGCCTTGTTTTCATTACACGCAGATGCAGTAATGACACTCAAAAATATAATAAAGGGGCGGTAATATGTTTGCTATTTGTAGTAAGCAAACTTGAGATTCTCATAAACCACATACATTGTAAAGAAGAATGTATGATTGTCTTAAAGGTGATAATTCAATCAAATAATCTTGCAAATACTTTAAGATTGTATATTCATCTAGTAAGAATATGTATTATGTGAAAAAACTAAATACATTACAATATGTGGTCAGTAGAGAAAATATTGATGGTGAGAACTGAAAAAAATTTATGTCGATAAGTGCAGTTGATTGGCTGAAGCGGAATGACAGTGTTTGGTTGCAGGGAAGCAGGTCGCGAGTAATGTATGAAAAATTCAGAATTACCGAAGAACAACTAAGGAGAATTGCGTTGGAAAATAGGACAAAAAAACTAACAAAACAAGGTTGTGTATCGTACTGAACAATACCCAAACTGCCGGAATGGTGAATGAATTGACGAATATGATTATAACAGTATCATTGAAGGACTTATTTTTTTACTATCATTGCGTGTGAGAACGTGTGTTCTCTACCAGCGTTGTATCATGGCGACAACTTTCGATCGTGCCTTCCTTAATTTGAGTTGCATAGTTCCCGCCATCTGTGTTGCTGTTCTCACGGAGTTGAACGGGTAATATTACTCTTGACTCCCACGTAGTATCTTATTGTTGTTTCCTTCCACAGGTTTATGGCGGTGCTGATCTGCCTCATCTTCAGCGTGCTATCAACAATCTCTCAGTATGCTGAATTCGCCAACGAAACTCTGTTCTGGATGGTGAGTCACATAATGGTATTGTCTTTAGTGAAGGAATCGAAACTAGGAAACCACACAGGAGCAACATCCCAAGGTCACACGGGGCTCAGTGCTATGCCAACACTGAATAATGAGCCTGAGTTTTCCCGAGAATGCTGACACCCCAGATTGCCGACTGAGAGCGAGCAGCTGGCCAGCGACGGTCTGCCCCGCCAACTGTTTGCTCTGAGGGAGGAGCTGCCCCCAACTTTGGAGCCATTAGCAAATTGGGAGGCAGCGTTAGTTGTGTTACCCGAAACGGACCATCCTGACTGACTGAGTCTATCGATGCGCTTCCTACGACCATTCATCATAACAATGAAATAGGAAACCTGCTGGTTACAATGAGTTGCATCGTTACAATTAAACAGTAGCCGAAATTATCACCAAGGAATCGCATTTAATCTATTGTGCAAAGATTTGAAAGGTATGACAACAAACATCCATGCTGGGGTATATTACTCTGAAACTTTGAACATGTTCACGGCACTGGTATTTGTGAATCTGCGGAGTTACTTTATGAGGCACGGCAGAAAAAGGAGAACACTTTTGTTTGGTTAGGTTGCATTGTTAGTGCAATGGGCCGTGCAACATAGTACATCTTTACCATATGGTCATATTATATTACCAGTTTCTGTGTTTCATACAATATACATGGATCATTAGTAGGTACTCCTTGCAATCCGTACCGAGACAATTACCATCATTTTAGGGGTCCAGATGTCTCAATGGTGCAATGCTCGACTCGTAACCTAGAGGTTGCGAGTTCGATCCTGGTTCATGGCAACTTCTTGGTGAGAGGGGGAGCGCTTTCTCGTTAACCCTAGCAGAACTATATGGTCTATAGTTGCCTAGTTCGGAAGGATTATTTAATCACCTTTT
>JAXIVD010003721.1:10000-40000 GCA_036785275.1 Cancer borealis
TTGAAAAATAGTTCAATTGAGTTTAATTTTGTAAATTGCGTGTATGAGGGATAACATAACATTAGCTCTGGCATGAGTGTATACAAGGTCAAACATTAAGCTCCAAGGTTAAAAATGGAATTTTCTTATTCTTTTTCAGGAGCTTATTACGACGCTATACATTGGTTTCCTGGGTCTCATCTTTTCGTCGTATTTTGTGTATTTGGCCGAAAAGAAAGATGATGATGATGAAGATGGGGACGGAGACTTTTCAAGCTATGCAGATGCCTTGTGGTGGGGTGTGGTAAGTTGACATCCATCCTACTTTTTTCTATTATATTATGTGTGTTTAATTCTACATGACTATTTCAGTAATTTCATACAATATGTATGTTGTCACACAGAAACTAGATAAAGAATATCGCTGCAAACCTCATTGAATTCCTCTGGGTTTGATAGAATGTCATTTCATGCAATCCAAAAAGAAAAGCAATATTCTTGTATGACAAATTTTCTTTACACAAACCCCTTCAGTATGATAAAAAAAAAAAATTCCCTTTATGAATTGAACTTAGCATTGCAAAAGATGGTTTCATTGTATTGTATTGTATTGCATCGACTGAATCAGAAGAAACATGGTACCACAGGCTATTCATGTTCATTGTTTATATTTATGAGAATTTGATTGCGATGGTAAATAAGAGGCATTAAATCTTGGAGTTCAGGATATCATTAATTCATTTTTGAAGTGATTCACTGCAATCAGTGGGAATTTGGAACATACTTCGGATCACTTTGTCTATCATTTCTGCTTCTTCATCTCCGTCATCTGATTTGAAATTTGGTGAGTTTTCGAGCATTTCAGTTATGTTTCCTTCAAAATAAAAAATCACATTATCCTCAGTGACCTAAACACTGACGTCACTGTCTGCTTCCACCTCCGTCAACAAACACAAATTGCAGTCTTGGCCGTTCAAACCCATCGTGATTCAAGTTTTTTATCTTTTTTCGGTCGAGTTTAGATTGTGTTGGTAAATTAGTTTGTGTCCAAAGAGAAATTGTCAACTCAGAAACTCGTAAAATGTAAGAGCTTAGGCTACTGTGCATGTGAAATTGACTTATTAGGCATATGGAAGGAAATTTGCAAATGATTGAAAAAGAGGAATAATAATTGTTTGAAGAAAAGATCCAAATGAGGAATATGAAAACTATTGGAAACCGAGCAGGGATTCTGTGTGACAAGGAATAGATGCAGCCATCAGAGGTAATTCAAAGGAAGCAAATCAATAGAAGTATATATAAAACAGGAAGATGTATAAACATAGCCATTATGTTATATATTAACTGATTTTACAGATAACAGTGACCACTATAGGATACGGGGACACTGTGCCGAGGACATGGATGGGCAAGATCGTGGCTTCTTGCTTCAGTGTGTTTGCCATATCATTCTTTGCCTTGCCTGCTGTGAGTATTACGAAAGTTGATCAAATGTGAAGTGTAATGTAGAACTGATTTAATTATTTTTATGTATTAGGGGGGAAGGTGAAGTAATGGTGACGTGTGTATGAGAGTGGTAGAAGAGTGTATACGTAGAGGGAATTAAAAGGGAGGAAATGATGAAAGCAACTGGAAATTTGAAGGATGGAAAGGCAGCAGGACTTGATAGGATTACAACAGAGATGATAAAGTTATTTAAGTATGGAGAACGGACAGTAATTAAATGAATGTTAGGTTAATACTGAATCAACAAAAGTAAAGGGATGGTACGTTTGAGAGAAATGGTGGATTGTAATTGTCAACAGAGTAAAGAGTTGAATGCCCGAAAGAATGTGAAATTTGGTTGGATGGAGAAAGAAAGGATTGAATTTCAGTGTTTTAGTTCGATTCTGTGAAGGTATGGAAGCATGGAAAGTAAAACAAGATAAAGAGCTGTACCAGGGAGGAAAGTGGTTGGAATCCTAAAACGTATACTGAAAGATAGAACGATGAATATGGAAGTGAAAAGAGACTGCGTGAAGGAATATTTATACCAGCAATCACTCATTATTTAGTTGTTGGTATTGGAGGATAACTTGTCTTCCTATCTTTCACAGGGTATTCTTGGCTCTGGTTTTGCTCTTAAAGTTCAACAGAAACAGAGACAAAAGCACTTCAATAGACAGATCCCAGCAGCTGCCATGTTGATCCAGTGTTTGTGGCGTTGTTATGCTGCAGATAAACACTTCAACTCTACAGCAACGTGGAAAATACACTTAAAGGATCCTAATGCAAACAATAATGCTCAGTCCACCCCACTTAGCAAGGTATGTGTAATTTGAGTTTCGTTTTATCAAGTGTAGTAATTTAGGCGAGTGACTGGTCCGAATCTGCAGTACAGTAAGCCCTTATGTTCGACAGATTTTTTGTTTCATAAATTTAACTTTTGATTTAGAATTTAAATCCAGGTTTTTCTTCAAAAGTAAATCATGCAGAAATAACAGAACCATTTGGCAGTTATTTTATTAATTCATCCTAATGGTGTATAGATAGTCATCATGTTGGATACGTTCCTCCTCCACTCTCTTCATGTGTCCAAACCACCTCAACACACACTGCTCTGCTCGACCAATTGACTCTCATAACACCAATAACCTCAAGTATATTAGACAGAAGTGCTACCAATACAAATCAAAGATGAAAGGAAAAGCTAACTCCTTCTAATGGGAATATTTGCCAGGTATATATAGAGATAAATAATGTTTGCACAGTAATAACAATTCCTTCAGCAATTATGCATTATAAATATAAATGGGGTATTTGAGTAAGTGCAGCAATCACTTGCAATCTTTTATATATGTTAATGTCTTTGCTATCTAACCTATGCACATAATGAGGGACCATTATTCTGTTATAGTTGCTTTGTAATGTATGGACCGAGTCAGAAATGAGGAAGTGTGAAGAACTGCAGTATTTTGTTTTGTAAATCGTCTTAAAATTGAGAAGTATAATGATCCCTCCAAGAGTTTTTTTTACACAATACCTACTTCTTTATTTCATGAAATTTGGATAAGATGACATCTTTGGAGTGTTATTGGACCTGAAATGTAAGGGCTTACTGTACATATTGTGATCAAACATAGATATGATGTAGGTAAGGAAAGTAAACTTAATATCTAAATCAATCTTACTTAACATCTTTCTTTTAGCTCTATCTTTTTTGTGATTTCAGCTGTTCTTTTTATTATTATCCTTCTTTTCAGCATCCAAGTAAATTACAATAAGTTCTTTTAATTTTCAATTATTTTGTTTCTAAGATAAGTTAGTAACGCAACATTTAGCCTAGTTTCCAGCTAAGTAGTTCAATTTTTATATTTTATCCATACAAAATTTTACAGATCAAAAGTGCTTTAATTTTTTTCGAAACTAATGCTCATATGATTTCAAGACATTTATTTAACCTTAGGTGCTTATATACTGACAAGTGCAATTACCATGTATGCAGCTTCATTCTTGGAATACATGTCATGATAGTCTAACATTTGCTTGTTTTGGAGTATATAGTATAGTGATTTAATTTATATGTTGCAGTAGAATGGTGAAATTTGCTTGCATGATAAATATGTTATATTCAACAGCCAGATGTTATTTTGAGTTTGCTTTCTTGGATTAAGATATATTATATGCCAGCTTTGTATACTATATGCACAGTATTTATCTTCGTTCCTAACTCAATTGTGTTTTAAGAAACTCTAAAGTAGCCACAGTTATTGTTTTATTCAATTCAAGTATATTTCCCATTTGTCTTTCACTAAAACTTATATGCACAATAGCAGATTTAATATTTCTTCAGTTTTTCATAGTTAATACAGGACTTGACATTTAAATACTGTTGTATTCTCTCTACACTTATTTTTCTTGAGATATTTTTAATATTTTTATTAAGCTAATGTGCAGTATTGTAGATTCTTAATTCGATTTTGCAGGAGAGTTCTCTGAATACACCACTAAGCAAGGTGAAGTATGATAACCAAACCCTGAACAACTAGAACAACTTTAGCAACCTTGACTTCTTTCATCTTTATTTTTGTTCTGTTAATGCTACACACTTTGATTTACAGCACCTCCATACACCATGTCCCTACCAGTACTGCATAGTTCATAAGAGTACTTCTTAGGAATACTGTTGGAAATTTTACATTTCAGTGTTGTATAGAATGCTTAAGACAACAAAACAGAAATTGAAAATGATGTTAGGTTTTCATTACTTGAGTGTTGATGTTTAATGTCTGTAGTTCTGAATGTGTGCCATATTTATTATAAAAGTACTCTCATGCATGCTTTCCTACGCTCCAAAACTTATCAAGGAAAAATAATTGACACTAGTAAAACAAATTTCCTTATGATAAGCACCACATGACTAGAAATTTTGCAGAACTAAGTACATGCATGGATATTTATCAATATGTATATTTGTATATACTTATGTATGTATGTGTGTGTGTGTGTGTGTGTGTGTGTGTGTGTGTGTGTGTGTGTGTGTGTGTGTGTGTGTGTGTGTGTGTGTGTGTGTGTGTATGTTTGTGTATATATATATATATATATATATATATATATATATATATATATATATATATATATATATATATATATATATTATGGTTGGAGCTGCAAGAATATTACCACCGTGTTCTCTGTGACAAAAAGGGATAGAACAAGGGGTCTGTGAAGCTCCCTCTGTATTCTCTCCTACCTAAAGACAGGGCACAAAATGGAAGAGGAGAGTAAAGTCTCCTTAAATCCTAAATGCCTTGTCCTAACTCCCATTTTTTATAGGAATATAAGCCAGATATCTGCAAAAACCTCTTACATATGTGAAAGTTAGTGTACACAGACACCTGTGAATGTGGAACAGCCATGAATAATTTCCAATACTCTCAGACCCATATAATATGTAATGAAATAACCCTGTAACCCGGGGAAAGATCTTAAATCAATTTCATCTTAAGAAGGAGAGCAGACAACATGCTGCATCATGTGGTAATAAACAAACACCATAAAAAAAACCTTCAAATGCTCGTGAATAACCCAAGGCTGCCCCATGATAGTCCGGACCCAGTCTTCATTGAAATAAACTGTGAATGCTGCATCCACCAATGTGGGGCTCACCAGATATATATATATATATATATATATATATATATATATATATATATATATATATATATATATATATATATATATATATATATATATATATATCTATATATATATATATATATATATATATATATATATATATATATATATATATATATATATATATACCTCGAAGTCCTTTAATCAGATTTGCACTATATATATATATATATATATATATATATATATATATATATATATATATATATATATATATATATAGTCCAAAATTAATTAAGAATGTTTGTACCAGTTTTGCACGTTTATATATGACATATTACATGTAATTTGCCCCATTTATTGGTTTAAGCTTACAATACTATTTGTGAAGCTGACAAAACACAGATCACCGCATCTCACACATACAATATATATATATATATATATATATATATATATATATATATATATATATATATATATATATATATATATATATATATATATATATATATATATATATATATATATATATATTTATTTATTTATTATATATATATATATATATATATATATATATATATATATATATATATATATATATATATATATATATATATATATATATATATATATATATATATATATATATGCGTATATATTTATTTATTTATATATGTATACATACATGCACGTACACACACACAAAAAGCTGAGAGTGATAGGAAAACCGCCCAATCCTTCCAGACATCAATTGCTGGATTCAAAGTTTTCAGCGAATATAACGTGGATATTGCTAAATCTATGTTGACATTCATAAAACTTAAGGAAGGAGACAAAACAAGGATGGAGTAAGGAGGAGTAAAGGAAGATGCAAGTGGATGCAAATAATTGATTGAGAAAGTAATACAATGGATGAATATCTAGGAATCAAATTTCACTGAATGGTGTAAAGACAAAATGAGTTGAGAAATGAGATTGACAACATCAAGAGGGTAAACGAGATTGAGAATTTGAAGAGGGAAAATTGAGGATCTAAGAAGAAGTCAAGGAGGTGCAAGGCAGGACGTTACTGAGGAAGTAAGTGATATACTGTAGTGATGAACGAAAAAAGAAAAGGAGAAAGATAAACTGAGCTTTAAGGAATTATTGGAATAACAACAAATGGAACAAAATGAACATGGAAAAAGAAGTAATGAAAGTAAAAGTAATTGTAATAACAGACGGGTAAAAAGAAAAGACTTTTTAGAATAAAGAGTAATAATGAAAAAACAAAGAACATAAAGGAAATACTAGTAAAGCAAAATAATGAGAACGAGAAAACTAAATTTGAAGAGGAAGTAGAAGTTATGAGGTTCGGTCCATACATTGAAGGATTATTACAAAGAAGAATAGAAAGAAATCATAGAAGATACCACAAAGAGTTTAAAAGCTATAATTAAAAGCTGTAAAAGGGTAACATTTGTAGGTGATTTTAATTGTTCTGAAGAAAGGGGAATGAAAATACTTAGAAAAATAGATTACCGAGTCTGACAATGAATAATACAATTATACAATGAGTAACTGATGACACACAATATAGAGGAAAATAAATCATCAAATTAAACCTATTACTGAATAAAGGGATAATCTGGGGGAAAAAAGATAAAAATCATGAGTGCCCATTTGGAAAAAATTCAACATCTGATCCTGGAAATAGATATAATGGAAGATATGGAAAATAAGCAAAGAGGAATTATATTAAAAGAACATAAAGAATTATCCAAAATTAAACTACATTACAATAAAGAAGTTTTCAATTAAACAAACTAGTACACAAAAATGAAGATACTAAAGGATGTGCAAGATAAATATAACTTTTTTCCTGATGTGAATTTGTAGAAGAAAGTATATTAAAGGACATAGCACTTGAGGATATACAAGTGGATATTCAAGAAGTAAAGCAAATAATAAGAACATAAGAAATGAGGAGACTGCATGAGGCCAGTTGATGACCTACACGAGGCAGCTCCTTGTCTCTCACCCTTGGAATAATCCAATATTTAGCCATCCCACCTGTCATCCCTATCCATACTTTAATCCAACCGTCTTTAAAGCTATCTATTGACTCAGGACTTACTACGTGTCTACCCAGTCTATTCCAATCATTCACCACTCTGTTAGTGAACCAATATCTACCTAGGTCTGTCCTGAATCTAAGTTTTTCTAGCTTGTACCTATTTCCACGTGTCCTATCCTGACTACTAATTTCTAAAACCTGATCAATGTTTCCCTTATGAATTCCTTTTACCCATTTGAAAACCTCAATCATATCCCCTCTTGCCCTCCTTCTCTCTAGAGAATGGAGATTAAAACGTTTTAATAGAGAATCTAGAAGTTAGACACAATCATTAGACTTACACCATCTAAGCTCACTGATGACAAAAAAGAAAGGTACAAGAAAGATTAAAAGAATACAGGGAGTAGCTACCAAAAGGGCTTCATGCGTGAGAGGAAAGACTACCAAGATTAAAGCCGCTGACCTAGAAGAAAGACAAGAAAAAAGGTGATCCTATAGTGTACAGGGATGCAAAGGAAAGTGGATGAAGATATGTTTGTGTGGGACTCAACAAAAAGAGAGAATATGGGAAAAAAAAGTTGTGAAGGACTAATTGCAAGAGAAACCCACCAAAATACAACTTTCCACCCAGAAGCATAAATATCTGGAAGAACTTGGATGCAGTAATGGTCCAGGCAAGGAATATAAGAGAATTTAAAGCCAAGCTGGATAATAGGGACAGGACTATACAAGCTTAACTCTTTTCCTGTATGTCACAACTAATTTAGTACAACTAGGTAAATACACATATGCACACAAAAGAAGAGAACAAAATCTAATTACAGTGTAAAGAGCTCTGAAGAATATGGAAAAGGTTGATAGAAGAGAACGGTTTTGTATAGGATTCCAGAGATACAAAAAGTCGTTGGAAAAAAAAATGTTGAAAACAAGTACTTGTAAGGATACAAAAACATACAGTTTTCTATGTGGAAGAATTGATGCTTGGAACAGTTTATACATATATAGAAGTGGTTCATGCTAAGAATATTTATGAATCTATAGCCAAGATGGATAATATTAGATATGGATAGAGCACAGTACGAGCATAGCCCCTTTCCTGCTACAACTTGGTAAATAGGTCAATAAACACACTTACACACACATTTGAAGCCAAGTTGGATAACAAGTAGATATGAAGACCGAAGAGTACTAGCATAGCTTTTTTTGTGTGTTACAGCTAGTCAAATACATACACAAATCCATATTTTAGTATAAAAGAAAATGAACGATGAATGTCACTTTGAACATACCTGCCAATATTTGTAGTTATGTAGAAAAAAAATAATGTTATCTATATTAAATGTTCTTCTTGTAAAACAATTGAGCTGCCTACTTTTTATTGCTGATTTTTGTCTTGGCTCTGTTTCAGTGTCTTTACTTTTACATTCACATCATTACATCTTTAAATTGTACATTCCGATAACATTCATCAAGCAGCTTTCTTTTAAGTTGTTTCTGATTGAGACATACATATTCACACTTAATTTACCAGCTTCAATCATATATTTCTGTTATTTATGAAGTGCCATTGTGCAAGTTTACTTATGTTTACTGTCAGAGTCACGATTTATTCTACATTAAAAGGCTTCTTTATTGTTTTCATAAGCTGTGTGAATGTAGGTGATTATTAAGCTTGATGGTCTCTATCAATGTGTGGATTTAGCTAAGAACTGTATTGTTTTGCGATGGACATAGTTGTTTGCATGAGTGGAAGTTTCATTAGATAATTGTATCACATTACATGCCAAATATTCCTGTAAATATTATAGTGAGCACTGTTACTGCTTGATATATCAAATACATTGAATTAACCTCACAAGTATGATATATTGTCATGTCATTGTAAAGCATTGCAACTGTTTTACCTGTTTTCTGAAAGTTTTTTCAAATATTAATATTGTAATCATGTGTTACATGCTTTGAGGAGGAGGATTTTTTTAGTATAAAGTTTACTGGAATCATTGATGATAACCTGTGTGTTCTTATTCCAGATGGCCAAAAGAGCAAGTGTTCTGCGAAGAAGAAAATCCAAAAGCAAGATGGATGTGTCGGCAGGGATGGAAGGGCCCAGCCGCAGGGACAGTGAGGGGGACATGGTGTTCTACGTGGAGGAGCCGAGGGCAGGTTCGTGCCATCTATGGGAGGAGGGAGTTTTGTACAGTGTGAAAGAAGAGCATAGGAAGGCGTGCAGACAGGAATTAAAGGCGATAATAAAGGTTTGGTATTGAGGAAGATAATAACACTTCTTTTGTGGTATGATGGGGAACTTGTGTGTTGACACATAACAACTGTGTTTGTGCATACCTTACAGCAGTGATGCCTCATGTCTTAATGTCTTTGGTCTATGTTCAATTACTGTATGTTACCATGTTATTAACCTTGAATTCCTTATTTGAATAGTTATTAATAATTTAATCATTGCATAACAGTTATGTAAACCTACTTGACATGTTAGAGCACCTTACTCAACTGTTTATTATTTCTCATTATTTTAATTTTATCAGTGCCACACTTGTTTTGAATTGAAAAAATCAATTCTCAGAGTTCACACAGACAACTTTCAACAAGAGTGTCTGCATTACGAGTTTGACAGTTACTTTGCAATATGTGTTAATGTAGGTACATGTATAGTGCTTGTTTAGTTGTGATTAAGCCAACACAGAGTAGCTGGTGCCTTCCATGTCTCAAGCCTTGTACTAACCCACCAAAGTCTTGAGAGCCTTATGTGTTGTCGCAGCTCGAATCTGTAATAAGGTGTCATGTCCCTGTGGCAAGGCTTCCACCAGCACCCTGTGCCCTGCTCCTGCACCACATGCTTTCATCCTCAGCTGTGGTTCATTTTGCTCTTTCATTGACAGCTTTTTGGGCAAGGAGAGGCATGGGGTGGGTGTGGACACATGTGCTGTGTGGCGTAGTGTAGCGCCAGCGTGTATTGATGTGGTATGGTGGTGTTGTCTGTTGCATGGATGTAGAGGAGGTGGCGCGGCGGTGGTCGTCCATGGCTCGCCTGAGGGGCATGCTGGGGTGTGTATCACCCATCACAGAAATCCCAGGGGCACCAGCATCTACCCATCTAGGCAATCCTGGGCGGGTCAGGGGATTGTCTAGGTCTCGAAGCTACGAATGCACAGGTGAGTTGTGTTATCACCACATATTATTGTTATGACAAACAGAATAGAAGCATGGTGATGAAGTTTTCAACATAATAGAACTATGACTTATAGATAGCTGTGACCAAATCATGAATCTATGTATATGGACTTATCTTGTTTGGCTCACATGTTTACTTATACTCAAGAGTTCTTTTGCAACCAGTGACTCTATTCTAGGTGAAAAGTCACATAATGTGAGGTTTGCATCTCTAGTTGTGCATGCTGTACTGGGCTAAACAGGTGGCAGGAATACTCTCCACCTCTATCACAGAAAATATCTACATATATGTGTATGCACTCATACCTTGTTTTAATGGACAAAAAGGGGGAAACATGGGTCCGATAATGCCTATTAATGTCAGTAATTACCAACACTACTACAATTACATTACCAAACAAAGAGGAATAATATAGTAGTGTACATTTAATCAGGCACACTATCTAATCTGACAGTGTAAAATTTGTGAAATACCTGCATACTGTAAATATACACTATAATACAGTAATTTAACATTCTTAATATAGTAGTGTACGTTTAATGAAGCATACTATCCAATCTGACGATGTAAAATACATGTACACTGTAAATATACACTATAATAGAGTAATGCAACATTTTAAAAATCCAATGTGTAATTATGGTGATGTAAACCAAGTGAGTCCGCTGCTGCAGGCTTTGTCCCTTGCTTCCTATATCTGTTAAAGGGAGGTCTGTAAAACCGAATTATGAGTGTGTGTATATATATATATATATATATATATATATATATATATATATATATATATATATATATATATATATATATATATATGTATGTATGTATGTATGTATGTATACAATGCTCCCTCCAATTTTGCGATATTCTAATTTTGTGACTGAGACCAATCTCCATCTCCGCAAGCCCAGGTACAGTAAAATGGTCATTTAAAATAATTTTCTTATGAATAATGATAATGTTTATGTTTTTCTGTTTTGTTTTGTTTTTTATTGTAGGATGTATGATTACATGTTTTTGTGTACAAACAAGGGCAAAATTATGATTTAAATCACCATAAGGTTAATTATTCCAATTTTGTGAATTCACATTTTGTGGCCTGCAATGTCAACCCATTCCACGCAAAATTGGAGGGAGCACTGTATATATATATATATATATATATATATATATATATATATATATATATATATATATATATATATATATATATATATATATATATATATATATATATATATATATATATATATATATATATATATATATATATATATATATATATATATATATATATATATATATATATATATATATATATATATATATATATATATATATATATATATATATATATATATATATATATATATATATATATATATATATATATATATATATATATATATATATATATATATATATATATATATATATATATATATATACTGATATAGAGTAGGATTTAGCTAAGTCCAGCGACTAATCGATGGTAAAATTTGATTACTTAACTAAATATCATGAAGTAATTGAATATTCTTTTGACCATAAGGTGAATTGATAGCAGACCTGACAGCTGTTAGCCTATTCTTTCAGATAAAGTGATTATCACTTTTTTTTTTTTTTTGTGATATGAAAACCTATACATAATGCATGGTACATGTGAGTGTGAGTTATGATAGAAACTTGATGTAAATTGTGCTTCGTCCTATTACCAACTATACTTAGTTCTTCTTTGTAGGTAGGTCAAGCCAGGCATACTTAAAGATAACCACGTGCACCTACATATTTTCACGTGCTATTCTTGTAATTTCAATCCTTTTATTATTATTGGTGACACACATTATTCCTATTTCTAGTATTCTAAACACGTGTAAAAAGCAATCCGCTCTTTTCTCACATGTTAACAATATTAGTTGATTTGAATGTCATATGGTATTCAAAATACTTACAACAGCTAGCTACTGAAGTAACAATATATAAGAGACTGAATTGAATAGCTATCTAAACTAACCTCTTACAACACTTGTCTCGGAAGATGCATGGGTATTTTTCAGAGTATTTTTTAGGGAAAAAGTGCATATTATAAGATACGGTAGTTATAGTGAAATGGTTAGATCAAATGGAGAGTGTGGGTTTGTCAAAGGATGGCAAAACCAGTCATAGTGGAACTTAAAGCAATCACTAAAAACAGGAGTGCAATTGGTATGAAAAGAAGTGTTAAAAAAAAGGATTGTAAGATGTAAGTTAGTGCACCAGACATGAAAAAACATAGATAGAGAGTAGGCAGCAGAGGTCATATCTATGGGAGCTAAAATCTTTTAAAAAGAAAATCACGACAGAATCCAGGAGGTAAAGGATAGTCCAGAAGAGATCTCCTGGTAGATGTAGCTGTAAGAATGGGAAGGAAAGAGGGGGTAAAGGGTGAGGGGAAGATGGGGGAGGTGTAGAAGTAGGGGATGGTGGTTGGGGAGTGAGGAGAAGGTCATGGGGCGGGGCATGAACATCCGCTGGAACGCAGAGGGTGTTATGGGAATTAGAATGTGATAAGGTAGAGGAGGGGGGAAGGAAGTGAGGCTTCAATGAAAGGTTTTGATCTAAAGGCTTTGATATCAGAAATAGTTTCACTAGGGGAAGGAAGAGAGAAGACGGTGGGAGTAAAGGTTTTCTTGGTAGAAGACTGTAGGGAAGACGTTTTAGTGATTAAGGATAAGTAGGATTGGTAGATAGTTTTGGAGGGGAAGCACAGGAGCGACACTTGATTGGTGTAAGAATACAGCGTCCCAGGGGAACAAGGCTTGAAGTTGAAGGAGTAGGGTTGTGATGTCAGTGTCTAGTAAAGAAAATTCATTAGTCACTGGCACTGAAGGAACTGACTACAAGAGTGGGGATAAAAATAGAAGGTGAAGAAGTGAGAGATGTGGGTGAAGAGAGGGTAATAGAAGCGGAAGAGGTAATTGTGCTAGATGAAGGAACGTGAGGAGTGGGAGAGGAACAGGTATGAGTGGAGGAAGGAGGATGGGATGTAGTAGAGGGAAAGGTAATGCTAGCAGTGGTCCTTTTGGGGTGATAGTGGAGATGCGCTGAGAGGAAGGAACTTGTTGGAAGCCACTGAGACGAGCTTCATGTCTAGCTTCTTTGAGTGCTAGTGCAACCTCTGATTCAAATTTGTAGATGGGACAGCCTCGAAGGAAGACATGGTGTCTCTTAGTGCATTTTGCACAAATGAGTTTTGTTGATGGGCAGTTTGTAGGGATATGGCCAGGTGAGGCACAGAGATTGACTAATTGATTGGTTGAATTATCTTGGTGCTGTAACAATGTCATATGTTGCCAAACTTCCTTCATGAGGACAAACTAAAGTTAATCGGTAGAGAGTATAACTACTACAGCAGCAACAATAACAAATTAAAGGAGATGTTGAAAACCATCCTCCTTCAGAAAGATCAGTACTTCATAGCCCGGGGATACCGCCTCTCTCCCCAACGCCAGAGAAAGTGAAAACATCCCATCTCCGCTCCAACATTGGGGTCCCCAAGGTGGGGACACTCAACCAGCAAATGCCGTACAGTCAGAGGGATCAAGCAGTCGTCACAATAGAACTGAACTCCCCAGGATATGAGAAATCCATGAGTCAAGCCGTCTCACCCCAGCAGTCATGAACATTGGTATATGACCAGGGCCTTAAAGCTATGGTCGTAATCTCACCCATCTTGGTGTTGTCCACTATGGCCTCCCACCTTTCCTGCCATACAACAGTATGGAAACAGGTCTCTGTAGGGAAGGGGTAGACCAATGTAGAAGCTGCAGTCTTGGCTAAGGCATCCGCCCGCTCATTCCCCTACACCGACACATGGGCAGGGATCCCACAGATAACCTGGTTATGCCCGTGTTGAGTTAAAAGAATAAGCCAAGTAAAAATTTCTAAAACAGGTGGGTGGGGTGAGTTAAAATTCACCAAGGTACTAAGGGCTGCACGGGAGTCACTGTAGATAGCGAAGTTACCCAATTGAAGGGGAAAGATAGAGCGTAGGGCTGAAACTATTGCACAAAGTTCCGCAGTAAAAACTGATTCATCTTAAAGGAGACTGCCACAATGGGTAAAATCTGGAAAGACTGCTCCAAACCTAATGCCTACATCGGATTTAGAGCCATCAGTAAAATCTGGTGTACAGTTCTCATATACAGAGGCAGGCTGAAGATCAGTTTTCTCGAAACACATTCCAGCAAATCATCCTTATTGGTTGGTATATACCAGCAGTAGGATACTGCTGGCAGCTCCCAGGGTGGCACGGACAAGAGCTGTGTTGCAGTGATAGTTGGCTGTGGGAGACAGAGAGCTGCTCCAGCAGCCCTCTAAATTGAAGGGGTGCGGAGATTCAGGGTGTAGAGAAGGTCGAGGGAAGTGTCATGGACTGTAATGAAAGTTGGGCTACTAGGGAGACACTGGCACTTATACCAATAAACGGGCCACTAGTGACTGGCGATGAAGGCACAGAGAGAGTAACGTACAGTGGATCTACAGTATTTTACTGGATGTTCGAATATCCAGGGGAAGAATATAAGGTTTAGCCTCACAGAAGGCTCCACCTATGCACTGTCTGGAAGATCTTGTCCTTTGAATGTAATTTTTGCAATATTTGCTGGGTACTTGCAGCAGCCACAAAGGTTAACAGTAAAGCAGGACACATGAGCAATATCATGCTAGTCTGTAATCAGTTCAAAGAGACCAGAGGAACATGGATATGGGAATTATGCAAGTGTTCAATTGGGCATCAGAGGACACTGGGAAAGGTTTCCCATCAAGGTCTTTGAGGGTGAGCATAGGTTCAGTGTGGGATTCTGAGTCAACAATGACTATGCGATATCTGTCAGGTTGTGCATGGAAGGTTACCCTTCCCACCTGTCTTTGGATGCATTTTTTTAAGTGGGGAAGTGTTTACTGAGTAGGAAGCATGAACATGGATATGGAAGTATTAGCTCCATCGGCGAGGACCAAAGAGGTTGGATAAAGGAAAGTCATTAGTGGTAATGTATGGGCGTGGGTGAGGGTGAGGGGAGGAAGGGACAGTCTGGGTTATAGAAGAGGGAGAGATCAGAGTAGAGAGTTGGTGAGTGGTTTTATCTTTTTTAGATATACTATATGGTTCTAAGGTGGTTATAATAAAGGAAGATACAGATGTAGAATGAGAGGTTAGTGTTAATGTTAAGGAAACAGGTACAAGAGGAGGTGGAAAAAGTGAGGTAGTTGACAGATGAGCGGTTAGGAGAGTTTTCAGAGCGGACATTGGAGGCATGTCTTTGTCAAAGCCAGTGAAGTCAGACAGATGAATTATTTGAAGTGCATTCCCCAATACACCTGTACTGGCACCAATACTCCCATGGGTAGTAAAGGGAATGTATACCATGCCCATGGCACTCTCAGACCGTTCATGACTGAACTCGAAGTTAGCCTTTCATCCTCTCAGTGCTGCTCTCACACTTTAGGAAAAGAAGGGATTGTGGGAGGTAAGGTAGAAAAGACAGATGAAAGAGGTGGAAAAAGGCTTAGCAATGGAGGGGAAATAGGATATCCAAGACAAAGCATTGAGGGTTCAGGAAAACTTTACTCTCAAAATACACAAAGTTAGAGATCTGTTAATATCATGAACAGAAAAATTTATCATAATGAAATGTTACATATATATTCTATCTGTACACAGGGCAAAATTCTTAAATCCATCATCCTTGAAACCAGACTTAACCTTAGCTTCCTTATTTCCCATATGTCCACTTGTATGTCTTCCCCCATTTCTTTTTAATTGATTTATTTTATCCTTTATTTTTTTATCCCATACCCATGACACCGGTAGGCTTAATGGAGGCCTTAGATGGTCGGCCTCCACCCATTACTAGCACGGGTTAGATTTTTTAAGTGACGCCTCGTTTGTTATTGAGAGGCTCATGCTGCCAGCGGAGGCTCCTCGAGCATATAGCTTTGCAGTCCCGTCGAGGATAGTGTTATGGCAGCATGTGGGTGATCTTAGGCCACTCAATGGTATTACCAAAGAAAAGTGGCCAGCTCAAACTCGGGACTCATGAGTTGGTATGCCCGCCTGCTAGCCACTATGCCACCACCTCCCCTTTGTCCCTTTTGTCCCTTCTTCCTCAAACCCAATCTCTTGTAAATACCAACTGGAAGCATTTCTTCATCATCTTGGCCTGTAAAAGTGCATACATAGTACATACTTACATGTTTTACCTGCTACCTTTAGCTTGTTCATTCCCTCCATATTGTTACATACACGACACCTTACCCACTCCAGCTCAGCTCCGTGGACTTCTATGGGATGATGTGTGGCAGGGAATTCTTGGGTTCATGTGTGAGATGGCCAGACTGAAATGGCCAACAGAAAAGTTGTCCTTGACAGAACTAGTGACTAGAATAGGCTTTTGGGCACAGGAAGCAGGCGAGGAAAAATAGCACTCATGTCTTTCACAGTTTACTGAATGTCTATATCAAGGTACAATCCTGCTTCAGACTAGAATAAAGTACGGAGGCGAAAGGGGTCAGACACACCACAATTATACGTGCTCCTCCAACAGTAGCGATGACCACCACACTGCCGCAGGTGATGCGGCGTCTCCAAAAGAACAGGAGCTTCCCCAAAACTTACGGAATACCTTGCCAAAATCCGGCGCAAAATTCAAGCTCAAAGTCACACAGACATACAGACACCGCTCTCCTCCTAATACACACAGACATACGTTACATTATTTAAAATTTTTCTTTTACATATGTGTTGAAAAGTTTTGATTCGTATTGCATTTATCTATACATTTCTCACAATTTCTTTCCTCTTTTCTGCAGATCGTTACATACTCAAATCTGGTTATTCTTTATTCCTCCCATAAGTTATATCTTCCTTTTCTTCTCCATGTTTGCAAATTCCTTGAATCTCTGAACAGACACAATTTCAAATTCAAGGTTTGTCTGTGTTGTTAATAAGGTGTTCCACAAGCTAGTGTATTTGTTTATGAATTGATGCTGATGGTGCCACGTCCGACACAGCAGCTCCCCAGGCATTTGAGCAACCACACGTGTGTTGACTTGAGCTTGGCGAGGCGGTTGCCACAGCACCTGGAGATGACTCACACGTTTCACCTGTACTTTAAATATCACGGTGAGTCCTGCTACGTCGCGTCGGTGTTGCAGTGTTTGCAGCTTAGGCATTCGCCCACCATTACTTAAGCCAATGAGCCTCGCCACTCAATCTTGTACCTTGTCCAGTAGTGTGAAATACTTGTTGATGGCGCTGCCCCACGCAAGACACACGTATTCCAGGGAGGATCGCTCCTGAGCTTTGTATAGGTCTTCCAGTCCCCTCCTGTCAAGAAGCCACGACATCCTCTGCAGAGATGCCTTGCCTTGTTGTGGTGTTACAAGTGCCACTTATACCTCAGACAGGTGGCATGCTTGATTTGGCAGCAGTCCTGCAGCGATAACCAATCCAAGTAGGGTCACCAGGCCTGGTGAGGTACGTCCAGCTGGGGACATACTGCTGCTGGAGAGCGAGGAGCTTGGTGGTGAGTGCGCCTCATGGAAGGCCAGTCCGCTCTGTTCCAGAGCCAGATAGTACGCTGAGCAGCGTCTTCTTTCACCATGTTCAACTGAACCTGAGCCAGGATGGCATAGTGGTCTGAGCTGCCTACTGGCCCCAGCGATTGGCAGACAATGCTGATCTCGGGGAGATCTGACAGTACAGGGTCCAGCGACCCTCCTCTCCCTCTTCTCTCTCTTTTGTATGTTTCACTGACATCACTACTAATACATCATACTGTCCTAATATTATATAGATTTGTTAGATAGGACAGACAAATAGTAAACACAAAAGTTAGATTTGGAGGAATGTGTGCTTTGCAGTTTTGTGTTTGACTGCCAGCAAACCTTAGATTGCCGGAGATAACAAGCAGCATATATAGTGGCGAGTATAGAGAATTTTAAACT
Source organism: Cancer borealis (assembly GCA_036785275.1). Taxonomy (NCBI): domain Eukaryota; kingdom Metazoa; phylum Arthropoda; class Malacostraca; order Decapoda; family Cancridae; genus Cancer; species Cancer borealis. The sequence goes on from JAXIVD010003721.1 coordinate 28,330, forward strand.
GTACCCCACTGTTATGCATTATTCTCAATTGCTGACATATCCCCCATATGTTTTATATACCAAAGCATTTCATTATAAAAAAAATAAAAACTCAGTCACTATGTGTTTTAGCATATAACTGACTGCTACCAGTTCTGACACTAGCTAGCTGAGCTGCCAAGTTGTTTTTACTTTATGATATACAGAAATTGAGTTTAGCTCATATAAACTTGATTTAATTGTGTTATGATATACAGAAATTGAGTTTAGCTCATATAAACTTGATTTAATTGTATCTTTGTTCAATATAATTTTGAATTCATAAAAATTATTTGCATTGATATCAATTTTATTTGTGTGTGCATGTTTGTATGTGCTTGTGGCAATGTACTGTTTGGACAATTATAATATGAAGGATGTTAATTATGCTCCTGTCCTGCCTAGATATATACTTTTAGACTTCTAGACTTTTCCAAATGTTAGTATACATCCGTTTGATAGCTGTTTTGCCTTATACATCCTTTGAATATCTAATCATTCATGAATTATATTTGTTTATATATCCCTAAATCACTCCTTACCCATAAGTCTTCTTTGTTCATATGTTCTAGTCTTTTAATTAATGTAGAACTCATGACTACGTCTCTTATTCCCTTTTCTCTACAGTGTAGGTAACTAATTAGTCTTCACAAGGTAGATCTGTTATGTAATATATGTGCTTCTTTAGATAAAGCAATTACAATTTGGTTGCATATTAACCTTTATCACAGATCATAGTAGCTCTTACAGCTTATCCTCAAGCATGTAATTATGTACCAGTTCATGTTCACAAGTGATGTATAATTTGTACATGTAACCCTTCCCAATGATATTGTTAATGTGCTTACCTGGTGACACTGTTTTACATTATACACTTTAGGTTTCTCTTTAAGGTTTATTGATAATACAGTATTACTCTGTATTATCAATAAACATTTATTACTCAACATCCTCTAATCCCGTCTGCATCTGTCAGAGTTGAGAAAGTCCCTGGTTTTAAAAAGGCAACCCACCAAGCCTTTCATAACTTGTATAACTGGTCATTGACTTACAATCTATATAACTTAAATCATGCAGATAACATGAAGTGCTTGCATGATGGTCAAAATTGGTCATGTGATGGTAAATGTCATGCAGTATGACAACATGGGCATCTAAATCACATCCATCTCATGCTAAAGAATACATACATGAAGTGTAAAGAGAGGCTGGAATGTAATAGTGAAGAAGGTAAAAAGTGGATGAAGATGCTGGTAGAGAACAAAGGCTGTTATGAAAGAAAGTATAAAAGAAAAGAGGAAGATGACTTAACAGCTAAGTGAAAACAATGGGGGAAAAAATGGTAGAAAAAACCCATAAAAGATAATAGACATAAATATTTTGTATTACTATGAAAGAATGTAGCCCAGTGGTGGATCATGAAAGACAACCAAAATGGATGGAGCGAGAGTCACAGAAGGGGAAGAGAGAGTAATGTCTCGCTGAACCCTAAAGATGCCCTGTCTCGGCTACCCACTTTAAGTGGTTACAAGTCAGGGATATAGATAGATATATGAAAGAATATAGGGGGAAAGATATATGGAAAAAATGTAAATTCAAATGTGATTGGAAATTGTAACTATAAAATGTATCTGGCATGGGTATAACAGCAGTAATACTGAAATATGGAGCTTATTTTAATCTACCATGGATGGAAGGAAAAGAGACTGAAAATTTGACATTGTCTGTCTATTGATGAAAGAAAAAAACTACTAATAATTAAAGAATTGATTTGTGGAGCATCTCTTACAAGATGTAGTATTTAAGGATTACAAAGGACAAAATAGGTGAAGAATAGGGTAGAACATGAAGAAATTATCTATCTCCTATCTTTAATATGACAATTATAAGTCGATAAATACCAGCTAAGGAGAGGAAAGTATATACTGTTGTGAAGACAAAATGTAGATTTGTTTTCTTAAACGCAGTAGATAGGTATGGGAGGAAGCCGAAGACTTGTGATCTTGCAATCCCAGCAAGAATGAAAGGCTGGGAATCCTATTCTCCTGTATGTGAGTGAAGTGTGCGCGTATGTGTATGTATGTGTTGTATGCTTCCTCTAGAAACAAGCAATGATCTATGTCATCCTCAGTGGTAAAAATCGGCATAGTATATAGGGGAAAAAAATCCTATTTATAATAAAAGAAATATGAAGGTTGACTTATGCTTCAAGAACAGTAAGTCCCAAACTTCATTGGTCCAGATGTCACCAGATATCATAAGCTACCAGAAACTGATGTTAGTAAACATAAGAGCCAAGTAGTGACTCAGGAAAGCAACGGACTACCATATTTCACTGAGCCAGTGGTGATCAATAATTGGGGAATCAGTAACAGTTTGTAGTGTTTACTGGGACAGTGTTTGACCCCACACACCCTTCTTTAACTCCTTTCATGAATTGGTCCAGATCAGTATTTCAGTGCTTCAGAAAAATTACACCATTATAGAAAAATTGAATTAACTAATTTGAATTGGTTTGGTCATATTGAGAGGATGAAGAGTAAAGAATTTATAAAAAGTGTATGAGAGTGAAATCGATGATCCTAGTAGGAGAGAAAGGCCACTTGGAAAGACTCTACAGATCTTATTTACACTCTTAGGTGACTGACTTTTTACAAATATGTTGCTGCACAATTGATTATGATAAGATTTTATTTAGATATTGCAGACTAAAGTTTGTTTTTATCCTTTTTCATAGTGATGTTAGTAAAAAAAGGCATGCTGACAGATATTTACTTATATATTCATCCAAGTAGTAATTTGACTATTCCTATAGCAAAGAATACTTTACCTGACAGCAGGAACCCCAAATCGAATAAGGCGTGAGGGATGTCCAAGAGGCTCAGCACTGCACAGCCAAGCTTCCTCTGTTACTGAGGTGGCTTCTGATGAAATTGATATTGATATGGATGAACCTCAAGGCTTTACCTCGTAAGTTTAACTGTAACCATGAATATTATTTCCTGTCCTTAGAGATCTTGCTATAATTTGGCTTTATGTAAAAAAAAGTTCCATTAGTTCTTGATGAAATTGTAATTGTTCCTTTTCAGGTTTTAAATATGCAAACAAGTACAATAACTTTAATTTCTTGGCATTGAACACTACTAAAATGTCAAACTTTCTGTCATGGAAGTGTTGAGAGAGATAAAGTAAGCGCAAACCACTTTTCATCCTCCTCTACCTCCTAATCATCTTACATCATTATCTACGTACCATTAGGGTATGGGTGGTTTAAATGAAAAATAAAAAATTCTGGTCAATGGCAAAAAGAATCCTTCAGATAAGTGAGGCTTAAAATTAAAACAAGGTATAATCCTTGTTTATTTTTACAGGTAACAATTTCCATACATACATTAATTTTGATATTGCATTAGTTTTTCATTCACAAAACTACAGAGGACGACTTAATTAGATTTTGTAAAACTATACCTTTATCATCAACTAGAAAAGTATGCACTGTGATGTTTAATTTTCATAGACAAATATTCTTGTATGATATTTTTTTCTGCTATTCAAAGTTGACACATATGAACAAAAGTGTGAGTGTATTGTATTGCAACAGCCATAGTTATTTTAACATTTTAATATATTGTCTGGAGAGAGATGAAAGCTAATGTTAGATAGGAACCTGGCCATTTTATTTGATTATTCAGTAACCTCCTGGCAACTCAGCGTTCAGTCATACAGCTTCTTACATCTCACATACAAAGAAAACTGTCTAAATTACATATGCAGGGAAAAGCCTCTCAATATTGTTTGGGGAATTACATTTTTTAATTCCTTTGCTTTGAAATATTAGGTTTGTACTGGATTTACTTAAATTGTATGACCATATTACTATCTTTTTATTTCTCCTGTTCTCACGAACTGCAGGGCTCTCTTCTACAGGTTGACTGAGGCTCATCGCAACGCCATCAGGGCCATCAGGAAGATCAAGTATTTTGTTGCCCGAAGGAAATTCCAGCAAGCACGAAAGCCTTATGATGTGAGGGATGTAATTGAACAGTACAGCCAAGGACATCTTAACATGATGGTCAGAATAAAGGTAAGATTATAGCACATTGCATATCATGATGACTCCCTTCTCATTGTAAGGATTTAACACAGGTTGACCATCACCAATCCGGCAACCACGGGACCTTAGGACGGCCGGATTTTCAAAATTTCCAAATTATTGATGTTTTGTCTCCTGACCCTATATATGCTGTATATATTATAACAGAAAATTACTACAGTGCTTTAAAGAAAGAAAATCAAACACTAAATGAAGAGCAAATGAAGATATAATGTTCAGCAACTGAATCAAATAGTTCTACAGAATTTTAACTTATTACTATACCCTTGAAAAGAAGTTAGATAGCAGATGGGCTGTCAGGATCATCATCTTCATCACTGACTATACAGCAGCAGATTTTAACAATTGCGACAAATAAATTAAAAGGAATGCCTGTTTGCTGTTGCAAGCATGAGCAAACAGCTGATTCTGGGTACAGTGCCATCAAAACAAACATAAATACTTCCACTTCCTGCTTCTATTTCTCCTACTGTCCTCTTTACAGGGTCTAGCAACAAGTGGGATTTTTTTTAATGTATTTTTGTTGTCTCTTGGCCAGTATCCTTTTAATGTACATATAAAAAATTTTAAAACGCCTCCTGCTAACAAAAAATATGAAACTGCTCTCTGAAATTCATGCCGAAAAACTGATTGCCGGATTAGTGATAGTCAACCTTTACCATAATCAGTACTTAGACAGTTAAAACGCTTCAGAATTGAGCTATTTATGTTATGTAAAACAATGAACAAATAAGCTTGTCTTGTTCCGTCTCCTTATACACAGTACTGCCACTTATTTGGTGTGAATAGGATCGATACTTTGCATTACAAACTAGAAACTTACAAAGTATGAACCATTAAAACATTGTAGATAAGGTTATATGGTTGAAACTTTACTCAGTTATGCCTGTTTAGGCCACACCCCTCCAGGTCATTGAACACACATGTAACAACTTCACGTGGAAGCTCTTGTTTCACTCAAGATCTAGATATATCTAGATATTGGTTTTGCTGTGATTACAGAGGATATGTGTACTTAGTGAAGAGATGGGAAGAGTGATGTGTGGTGGGAAAGCATCAGCCAATCACAGACGGGGACCTCAAACCAATCACGTACACATGCGTCACAAACCGGGTTTTAAAAATGAGTTCGGTGCATGATAACGGTATAGCAAGAATGTGTTAGCTTTTGATATATGCTTGATAGCAGTTAAACGCGATAACAAAACACGTGGTAACAGTGAAATGGATGTATGTTAAAGTTGATTTATTTATTGATTTAATTCATGACTTTATGAATCTCTCTCCTTACCTCAACAAAGTATTGTTCCATTGGAGAAGTTTACCACAATACATTTCTCTAATCAATATTGTATATCTACATATATATTTGATATGCTGCACAGACCATTTATATTACTTGGCTACACGTGAGCGATCACTTAACTAAATGGTTGTGAATGCAGCAGGTATGGTACTTTGACATCATCTTATATACCTTATCTCAATACAGACTGAATTAGATTTGTCCATATTATCAAGTGATTTTCTGATCCACATACCTATCGTCATATTTTCTTTTGTGTTAATAGGAACTTCAGAGAAGATTGGACCAGACTTTAGGTAAACCTGGAAGTTACTTGACTGGAATGGACAAAGCTGGAAATGTTAAACCAATGACCATTGGGGCAAGACTCTACCGGGTAGAACAACAGGTGAGCTAATTACTTTACTTCTTCAGTAATTATATTTTTCTCATTAAAGTAACTTTTTACATGGTTTCGTTGTAGACTTCTTACATATATATCCACTACTTTTGGTTGTAATAATCCAATGTGTCCCCAGTTCTGTCTATGAATTTTTTTTTTTTTTTTTTTTTTTTTTTTTTTTATTATAATTTTTTTTTTTTTTATTATTATTATTTATTGATTATATATTATGTTTTTTTTATGAGCATATTGCTGATGTTAGTGTCCAAGGCGCAAGCCAGAATAATATTCAATATAAAAATTTGTGTGATGTCATCAGATACTGTGACTCCTTTCAATTCTCATCCCATATCCTTAGCAGTGATTGGTGCCAGTACTAGTGTGAATTTTATCAACTGTAGTCGTATATTCTACAACAAGTTCATAGTGTTAATAATATTTACCACTGCATAATAATGAAATACCACTATTTTTATCATGTAAAGGATAATGATAAATTCTCAAAGATAAAAGAAATAATTCATATTCTTATTGATAGGATGGATGGTTCATTAAGCAAGTTTTTTTGTTGATTATTGTAGCACTGCGGCCAGAGTTCAAGCATGTCATGAAGTAGGTTGATGTTAACTAGACGGTTTCCATTGGCAGTGAGATGCCAGAAGCGAATAAATTTAGAATACATAACATTTATGCATGCATAACATGGTTATCTATGTGTTTTTACTTAATGGAAGAACAAGGCATAGTGTTTAATTCGCTCTCTTGGTTAGAGAAGAGAATGAGTTTCTCCTTTTTGTAACCCTAATGAAATGGTAGCCAATGAGTTGTGCTCTGGCCATCAGGCAGGAGCAGAAAACTACCAATCATATTCTAGTATATATGTGTGTGTGGTCTTGCGGAAGAAGTCCAGGAATTCTGCCCTTCTGTATGTGTACGTAATTCACTATGGTCTGGAGAATCACATGATGAACTTGTGATCTGCAGCCATTATCTCACCCAAAAGAGCTCAGTGTTCATAGAGATGAATCTATGTTCAAGAGAGACAACAAACACTTCATGTCAGTGAAAAATCCTTAGTGATCAGAGTAGGATGCGAACTTATGCTTTGCCAGTTGATAGGCGGGACCACAACAGAGAGAGAGAGAGAGAGAGAGAGAGATATTATGTGTGAGTGTGTGTGTGTGTGTGTGTGTGTGTGTGTGTGTGTGTGTGTGTGTGTGTGTGTGTGTATGTGTGGGTGTATATGTGTGTGTATATTTACCTAATTGTAGCATACGGGGGGGGAGCTAAGCTCATGCTATCCCGTCTCTGTTGTCCCAATAATTATCTAGCTTCATTTTAAAACCATGTATTGTTGTTGCTTCGGTCACTTCTTTATCCAGGGCATTCCATGTGTCGATAATTCTATGTGGGAAACTGTATTTCTTCACATCCCTCCTGCAAGTCCCTTTCTTCAATTTCTTCCTGTGTCCCCTCGTGGTTCGCTCGTCCCGCACTATCAAATCATCTCTGTCGTACTTGTCGATTCCTTCTATAAGTCTAAACATTGCTTCTTCTCTGTTCCAAAGACTTCAAACCCAATCTCAACAATCTATCTTCATAAGGGAGGTTTTCCAAACTAGGAACCATTTTTGTTGCTGCCCGTTGGATCCTCTCCAACTGTTTAATATCCTTCTTCAAGTTCGGTGACCAGACCACTGCTGCATATTCCAACCTTGGACGAATCATAGTGACAATAATTTTCTTCATCATATCCTCATCAATGTAGGAAAATGCCACTCTTATATTCTTAAGCAAATTGTAGGTTTCCCCAACAATTTTGTTTACATGCCTTCTCGGTGACATATCGTCCATAACAATTACTCCTAGATCTTTCTCTGTATTTCTTCTTTGGATGTTTTCTTCCCCCAACTTGTAAGCTCCAACTGGTCTGTTTTTGCTTTTCCCAAACTCCAATACACTGCATTTCCTTGAATTAAATTCCATTTTCCATTTTTTACTCCATTTGTATATCTTATTCAAGTCCTCTTGAAGCAAGTCACAGTCCTCCCTTTTCTTCACCCGTTTCAAGATCTTCGCATCATCAGCAAACAGATTTGTATAACTTTCTAATTCTTCAGCCATATCGTTTATATATACTGCAAACATTACTGGAGCCAATACTGATCCCTGAGGGACCCCGCTGTAGACTCTTTTAAATGTAGATGGTTCATCTCTAATGACCGTTCTCATTTCTCTATCCTTCAGAAAATCCTCCATCCATGCCAACAATTTCCCTCCTACACCACCTTCTTTTCTAAGTTTCCACACAAGTCTTTTATGCGGAACTTTATCAAATGCTTTCTTCAGATCCAAATAGATACAATCGGCCCATCCATCTCACTCCTGTATTATATCAATAACTCTGGAATAAAAGGATATCAAATTGATTGTAGTTGAATGACCCTTTCTGAAGCCAAACTGTTTATCACTTAGGACAGTATTTGTCTCAAGATACTCCATCCACTTATCTTTAACTGCCCTTTCACACATCTTGGCGTGTGTGTGTGTGTGTGTGTGTGTGTGTGTGTGTGTGTGTGTGTGTGTGTGTGGACCATTGCTATAAGAGACCAGAAATGGTTTACACCATGTCATGAAAGTTGGCAAATAGGCAAGGTATAAGAAAATATATAAAGATTAAGGAAAAATACTGAGTGAGTGGTTAATGATTTACAACAGTCCGATGAAACTGTAACACATGTTTTAAGGATTTATTGGAAAGTTATAGCACAGCATTCTTAAGCACTAGTCTCAGAGGATCAGACTTGGGCTACTCAGCTACAACTGGAAAATTAACTGATAAAGGCAATATCACCATTGATTCACCAGCAGTTAGTTAGCTAGATTGTCTCATGTTCAAACATGTGAATACTGGATAAAACTGCAGGAGCAGACCTTTACATTTTTCAATGGTCAAACTGAAAATTAAATCGAGAAGTCCACTTGATTGATACTCCATAAGAAGATATGTCCAATTTAGTTTTAGGAGTGTTTTGATATTCCTCAGAAATGTTGCAAAACAGAATAAAGCAGTGTTGCAAAATTTACCAGTGAAAGGGATTAACTCAGATACCATCATATCAGGCAGGTCAGAAAAGATTCTAAAAAAAGTACAAGATTTAGTCAGGAAGCTTAAGGATGGTTGCAGATAGTATTTAATTTGAGGTTTTATCTTTCAATATGACCTTGACACCATCTGATTCTCGAGTTAGGTGGTGGCAATTACCTTGTAACAGATGTAGAAGCAAGCAGCTGTTAAAGATAAGTTGATTGTATAAACTTGGAGGCTGTGGAGATGACCTTGTATAGCATATACACTCAAGTGGAAAAGGAAGGGGTGACTGTAGACACTCGTGGAGTTTTGATGTCTTCAATATGTACAAATGTAATAAGTTTATACCCTCTGTACGAGCTATACAGAGGCTTACGCACACAAGGGCTTGAGGGAGACACGAAACTGTCCTGACGACTCCATGCATGAGAATGAACTATTGATAAACCTGCCTTCCTGGCATGGGCGTCAAACAAGGCATCACCCAGGTATCTATCAGGACAGAGAGAGGGAAAGGGCTGTAACATGAGAAAGCCAGTTGATTTGGGAATTGGCTTGCCTCTAGCGAATTCATCTGTGGAATTGAACACAGTAGGAGCAACATCTGACTTATTAAACGTAGAGTTAGGAGACAAAGAGAGGATTAGCCATCTGGGAGGTATAGAGTTACAGTGTGGTTCACTTTGTCCATGATATTGGGATGGTACAGGAGCCTATGGCAAAGATACCCTTCACCCTAAGCCACACCTGTCAAAATATTTTTAATAATTTGAGATTTAGGGTTTCCCATAATGTCACGTGTAAAGAAGAGAGTGAGAAGGAAGATATATATATATATATATATATATATATATATATATATATATATATATATATATATATATATATATATATATATATGCTTACACAAAAACCTACCTATATAATTCAACCTAATTTGGCCGGACAGAATCTCTGAAAAAAGATGTCGTATTCATTGCTAACTTAATTTTACTCATAGAACTCAGTATTCTAGAAAAAAAATTTACGACATATATGTATTCTCAAACCGACTGATAAAATTTCATGAACATTCTTAGTCACCATCATTGGTCATACAATATATATATATATATATATATATATATATATATATATATATATATATATATATATATATATATATGTGTGTGTGTGTGTGTGTGTGTGTGTAATACAGTTAGTCACCAATTTACGACCACAATTGGTTTTGAGCGACTGGTTGTAAGTCGATCTGGTCGTAAGTTGGTCATATTGTTTTGTTTCTTATTTTTACGTTTGTCAGGTTTAAGTCAAACACTGCATGCTACAGTACAAACTAGTTTGATATTTGCAATATATATAAAAATACAAAATAGATGTGCAAAAAATAGAAAACATTTTTGTTGCTAAACATATTGGGGAGGCGGTGGCCTAGTGGCTAGTGGTCAGGCATACCAGCTCAGGGTCCCGAGTTCAAGCCCCGGCACGTGCTGGCCACTTTTCTTTGGTAATACCGCCGAGTGGCCTAAGATCACCCACATGCTGCCATAACACTATCCTTGATGGGACAGCAAAGTTATATGCTCGAGGAACTTCCACTGGCAGCATAAGCCTCTATATGAAACGAGATGTCACTTGAAAAATCTAACCCGCGCTTCTAACGGGCAGAGGCTGACCATCTAATGCCTCCTTAAGCCTACTGGCGCCACAGGTAAAGGATTAAAAAAAAAGGGGGAATACTGTACAAATACAAAATATTTTCCTGACCGCTGGTGCCTGTGGTCAATGTCATCAGCTGGGGCAGCAGCGAGGGTTGTCGGCGTTGTTATTTTCATAAATATTGTAAACTTTGTCTAAATTGTTTGCTTCTTTTTTCCCCCGTAAATTTCACTATATGATCGAAACACATCATGTGTTATTTGTTCAATCCTTGCAGATTGTTCGATGTTTGGGTTCATTGCTTAAAAATGCACAAGAAGTTTATTTATTAGAAATAAACCTTCAAATAATCCCTTTGTGGTGAATTTCTTTTCTGGCTCTTCCTTCTCCGTTTCTTTCCTTTGTTCTTCCACCACTCTTGACTGTAGTGTTCTCCGGTGCATTCCTTCATATCTGATATAGTGTTCTAGCCTTCATCAACACACTAAAAAGGCTCAATGGTGTCCATTTTTCAATCTGATCTTCCATCCAGATATGTAGCAATTTCATTTTCAATTCATTTCAATTTCATGGAAGCGACTCGGTATTCACCACGGCCACTCTACTACAGGATGATAGATTTTCTACTCCTAGTTTGGATCCTAGTGTCTGTGTCGTCTGGATTGCTATGTGATGTGATTATATGTAACTCTCTCTCTCTCTCTCTCTCTCTCTCTCTCTCTCTCTCTCTCTCTCTCTCTCTCTCTCTCTCTCTCTCTCTCTCTCTCTCTCTCTCTCTCTCTCTCTCTCTCTCTCTCTCTCAAACAAACAAACAAAAACAGGTTGAAAGTGTTATTGAGGATGCTTTCTTCCCTTTCAGTTGGTTCTTCTTGACAAGAAGCTTGACCAAATGTTATTTGTGTGTAATGCACTCGCACAGAAGACCCAACTACCAGAAATAAGAAATTCAGATGATCATGTATAGCTGTTACTATCAATTGCCATCATTGTTTTTGTATATGTTTTCGTTAAAAATCATAAGCTTAAGTGGTTTGTATACAGATAGTGAGGATTGCAGATATATGAAATCATATTAGGTATAGAATATCTTTTTTGTAGCAT
>JAXIVD010003722.1:0-15000 GCA_036785275.1 Cancer borealis
ATAGAACCGCCAATCGCTTCTTAATAAACCGGTTTATCCGGTTTCCACTCCCTCTTGTTCCTTACCCCAAAACCTCATCAAACAGTCTCGCCTACATTCCTCCACCGCTCCTTACCATATTTTCACCATACCTTACCACTACCTCTATTTCTACTTCCTCTCCCTTCTCCTCGTCGTTTTCTCTTCAGTATCTGCAGATCTTGTCAGCCTACCTATTTTTTCATTGGGTTGGCCGTCGGCGTTTGTGGAGGGCATGGAATGTGTGGTTTTGTGTGCGTGTGGCCAGCAAAATTACTAACACGTACTGACTAGCAGGCATGTAAGCATGAAGCAAACTAACAGACTGCATGAATGTTTTTTGTGTGTGTTTGATCTTCAGCCTTGAAACGAAGGTTTATTTACTTGTATGTCTTGCATATGATGCACGATAAAAGTAAATCGTAATTTTGAATCCGTAAAGAAAACTGTCTTGGTTGTGTTTATTGATCGTTTTGATGTATTACATTATATTTTTCGCTTTCTTTAATGATATCTTGGAGAGAGAGAGAGAGAGAGAGAGAGAGAGAGAGAGAGAGAGAGAGAGAGAGAGAGAGAGAGAGAGAGAGAGAGAGAGAGAGAGAGAGAGAGAGAGAGAGAGAGAGAGAGAGAGAGAGAGAGAGAGAGAGAGAGAGAGAGAGAGAGAGAGAGAGAGAGAGAGAGAGAGAGAGAGAGAGAGAGAGAGAGAGAGCGAGAGCGAGAGCAAGAGCGAGAGAGAGAGAGAGAGAGAGAGAGAGAGAGAGAGAGAAAGAGAGAGAGAGAGAGAGAGAGAGAGAGAGAGAGAGAGAGAGAGAGAGAGAGAGAGAGAGAGAGAGAGAGAGAGAGAGAGAGAGAGAGAGAGAGGAGAGAAAGAGGGGTTCAATTGATCTTATTTGAAACATGAAAAGATAATAATATATGAAAATAATAGGACCTACTTTTCCCTTCTCGCTGTCTTCATCCCCCCAAGCGTTCTTCATCTTTACCAGGTAGATACGGAACTAACTACCTACATGACCCACGCAGGTAAAAGGAATGGGGCTCAATAATCTACACTGTAATTAACGGAACTGAATCGAATTTATCTAATAGCAATATCATACAACATTTATTATTCTCTCTACTTTCGCCTATGTGTGTGAAGAGGGAAGGGGCAGCAGAGGGGAGGAGAGGGGAAGGGGGGACGGAAGCTACAAATAGAGAGGAAAGGAGCTGGAGAAGATGATTTGAGTGGCACGGAGGAGAGAGTGGGCATATCATGGAAGTGGGGTTAGAAAAAAGGAAGGTAGAAAGGAATGAGAGCGTCTCCATGTTGAGAATCTGGTTACCACCTTAGTATTTTCACCAGGACGGCCCGATATGTGAGCTATTTAGGGCCTTTAATAGGCCTCTCATTTGCAGGTGAAAGTAATCTTCATTGTCGTCATTATCATCGTCATAATTATCGTCATTATTGTCATCTCCGTCTACGGGTTCTTCTAGTCTCATCCTTCTCTTCTTACTTCTCCTACTTCTGCACTTTCTCCAATATTACAGAATTTGATTTTTTGTCCTCCTCGCCTTCATTTCATGATCGTGCATGCTCTCCTCTTCATGATTCATCCTTCTCCTCCTGATGCTCCTTCTACTAATCCTCCTCTTACTTCTCCTCCTCCTTCTCCTCTTTCTTCTCCCTCTCCTCTTCATTTTCCTCCTCCTCCTCCTACTCCTCCTCCTCCTCCTCCTCCTCCTCCTCCTCCTCCTCCTCCTCCTCCTCTTCCTCCTCCTCCTCCTCCTCCTCTTCCTCCTCCTCCTCCTTCTCCTCCTCCTCCTTCCTCCTCCTCCTCCTCCTCCTCCTCCTCCTCCTCCTCCTCCTCCTCCTCCTCCTCCTCCTCCTCCGCCTCCTTCTCTTCCACTTCCTCTTCCTCCTCTTTCTCTTTCTCTTCCTCTTTCTCCTCCTCCTCGCATTATTGAAACAAGCGATTGAAAATATGAATGCAACGTACATTCAGTTAAAAGTAAACTCACGTATAATAACAATCGGTCTCATTTATCGACCTCCAGTACAGTCAAATTCGATCAACGATAAACCTTACGAACAACTTGCAGAAATTAATTGTCAAAATGAAAGCATAATATTCGGTGATCTAAATTTACCTGTCACCAAATGGGGATGTCCTCTCACTTCACACTCCGGTCACGATCTCTACGTAAACCTACTAGAAAATTCTTTTCACCAACATGTCGAACATCCAGCTCGAGGAAATAACATTTTAGACATTATTCTTTCAAACTAGCAAAGCCTTGTCAACAACGTTATTGTAGAATGCGAGTTTAGTTCGAGTGACCACAGAGTGATTACATATAACATTGAAGTAGAAAAACCTAAACTAAAAGAAAATAAAGAAAAAGTACCAGATTATAGTAGGGCAGACTTTGATAAATTTAGAAGATCTCTAGCAAGCTGCAAATGGAATAATTTATTGAATCATAATGATACAAACACTGCGTGGCCGGTATTCACGAACAAATCAAAACAAACGGTAAAATCCTGTATTCCACTACGTAACAGTAAACCTAAATAAAACAGCCTTTTGGCCAAAAAGCGTGCGTATCAAAAATATAAAGCAACGAAAGCTATTAAAGACAAGCTTGAACACGATAGAATACGATGTATCACCAAAGGACTGATAAAGCAAAGTAAACAAAATGTCGAACTCCGTGTAGTAAACTCGTGCAAATTGAATCCTAAAGAATTTTATAGTTATATTAGAAAAAAGAAAGTCCTCACCCCAACTATTGGTCCTCTATCGACAGCCAACGGAGAACACACCAAAGATGAACTCGTTATGGCTAACGTATTAAATTAGTATTTTGCGTCAGTTTTCACCGATGAAAATAATTAATCGAACCTTCCCACTCCTCGATTGTATAATAATAATACCTACCTAAATACATGCGTATTCCATGAAAACGATATACTAAGTGCGATCAATAACCTGAAAACTAACAAAACACCCGCTCCAGATCTCACCGAGAATACTAAAGGAGGGCAAAAATGAACTCGTTAAGTCACTTTGCATTATATTCAATGAATAAATATCAACTGGCAGAGTCCCTCGTGATTGGAAATTGACAAACATCACGCCGATCTTTAAAAAAGGTAATAAATCTCATCCCGGTAATTATTGTCCAATTTGTTTAACATCTGTTGTAAGCAAGTTGTTGGAATCGATTCTTCGAGACAAATTTGCATATTACTTGGAAAACAACAACATTATCAAAGACTCAAAACACGGCTTCAGAAATAAGAGATCATGCCTCACAAATTTACTCGATTTCTTTAATGAGGTATATATATGTACCATAACACGAAAGCAGTTGATATAATCTACTTATAAGGACTTTCAGAAAGCATTCGATAAAGTGCCTCATAAACGTCTTTTAAGTAAAGTAAAAGGTATGACGGAAAACCTAAGTAAGTGGATAGAAGATTGGTTATCGGAACGTAAACAGCGATTCGTAGCTAACGGAAAAACGTCCGAGTGGGTAAATGTAAACAACGGCGTTCTTTAGGGGTCTGTTTTGGGACCCATACATTTTATAATTTACATTTATGATATCGACGCAGGTATCACTTGCAAAATTTCGAATTTCGCCGACGACACAAAAATCGCTCAGCGCTCAGAGCAAACTAATGCAAAACGAATTGAATCTTTTAGTCGTTTGGTCCAAAATATGGCAAAGGAACTTTGATTTAGAAAAGTGTCACGTACTCTATATTGGAAATAGTGACCTCCAAATAGATTATACGATGGATAACGTTCAACTAAATAACGTAGTTAAAGAGAAAGACCATGGTGTAATAGTCTCAACTGACCTTAAACCTAAACTTCAAAGCGCCGAGGTAGTAAAAACTGCTAATAAATTATTCAGTTTAATTGGAAAAGCTTTCGAATTCAAATCAGAAAAAATCAAACTATCCCTGTATAACTCACTTGTACATCCCCACCTGGAGTACTGCGTACTCCACGCTTTATAACTAACGAAGCCAAGTACTTTTTCTTCAATCAAGTCGTAAATATATGGAGTGGACTGCCCCCAAACGTCGTCAACTCAAGCACAATAAAAATTTTTTAATAATCGTCTCGACAAATATCTTGAATGTAATCCCCGGCTGGCAATGTCCGTTACAAAATAATTATAGACATTTTCAAAATTTAAAGGTAACTAAGGGATTCATGGTGTAGAGTGACTCAGACTGGCGGGAGGCTGCAGCTGTTGGTTATCAGGGTACGGAGTGATCCCTCGATCCGAAGTAACGAGAATCAAATCTCTACCTGAACAACAGTTGCATTATGAATCCTACTGGTCTGTGTTTACTGCACTTGTTCCCATTTGATATGAGTATGCGATTCTGTACCAGCATTAGTGGTAGTCTATTATAGTATAGTATAGTATAGTATCCTCCTCTATTTTCTTATTTTACTATTTCACACTTGCCTCGAAAATTACAAGTAGTTTTTCTATACTACATGATATCACTTATTTTCCTGCCAGCTTCAGCTGGAGGAATGGGTGGGAGGGGAGGAGTCTTCCACTGTACTATCCTTTCTCTAATTCAAGTAGTAAGTGTAGAGTAGTTATATCAAACAGCCTTCGCATGGACCCTAGAGTCTATTGCTATTTGTGTTCCTTTGTATTCCCTTATATTCCTCCTCCTCATCCTACTCATCGTCCTCCTCCTCCTCCTCCAGTAGTTATATCAAACAGCCTTCGCAGGGACCCTAGAGTCTATTGCTGTTTGTGTTCCCTTGTATTCCCTTGTATTCCTCCTCCTCCTCCTCCTCCTCCTCCTCCTCCTCCTCCTCCTCCTTCTCCTCCTCCTCCTCCTCCTCCTTCTCTCCTCCTTCTCCTCTTCCTTCCTTATCGTCCTCCTGAGACGTAGGAAATACCACACTTACAGAAATTAACGTACAAAATTTCCAAGATATCTGCATGTTGAACACCTGAAAAATAAGTTTTCATATCTAGAAGCTCTTGCAGCATCTGACGATTTTCATATTATTTGCATATCGGAATATTGTATAAACACAGAAAATAGAGAATTCTTAGCAGAATATAATTTGTCTAATCATCCAATGTTTAGCTTTAAACACCAAGATGAAAAGGTGGAGGAGTTTTGATCTACGTGAAAGCCAGTATTAACCTTATAGTATTGCAAACCAAAGAAATAGATAGCGTAGATATTATATTTTTTACAACAAAAAGCACATTTAGAGAAAATAGTTTTCGGACTCAATTATTGTCCACCAGTACACAATATTGCGAAAAAAAAGAAAAAAGTATACGATCAAATAATTGAAGTAAGTAATTCATTTAAAAGCAATATTTTTGGAGATAAAACTTCTTGTCACTTCATCAGAAAAACTTTTGAGTATAAATTTGAAAAAAAAGTTATCCATACAATATATAATGCAATCGTACGCCCTCATCTAGAATGTTGCATTCAATTTTGGTCACCATTCCATAAAAATAATATTAACCTAACCTGCCATATTACCCTCTCTATCGACCACATCCTGCTTCATTGTGTGCGTTATCGGGAGGCGCGACGGTCCCTCGCAGCCTGCTGTGAAGCCCGCCGCCTTCCGATGACGCAGACCACCCTTCTGGGTGACCAGCATCCGGATGTGGTCGATAACCTGATGATTTTCCTGGCCGAGACCAACTTAATCAAAGAGTTATGACTTACTTGTATATTCCAATGCTTTTTATTATTATACCACCTTATATATACTGCATTTTCTCTTATTAATATGTTTTGATATGAATGATTATGTGTCTGACGTGAATGTCAATTACTATTCCCCATGTTTATTGTAAATACGTATTCGTACGTATCCTCTCCCATTGTATGTGTGTATCATTATTGTCCCCCACTTCCCCTGACTAATGACTTTAGTTTTTGCCTTAGGTTCAGGCTCCCAAGTTTGAATGTGTGTGCATGATGCGTGACTGAAACTGTATGAATGTATTTTCAATTTCTATGTATTAAATATAAAGTGAATAAAAAACAATTAATTAAATTAATTAAAGTGAACAAAATTTAATAAATAAATAAATATAAATAAATGAAAATAAAATATTTTAAAAATAAAACAAGTAAAAACTTAAATTTATATGGCCTAATAGCCTATGCCATGGCTGATGGCAAAAAAAAAAAAAAAAAAAAAAAAATTAATTTAAAAAAAGGCAGCGACGCACTGAGCCCAGACACGGTACTGTGTACACGTGGTCCTGCTGCTTTCGTCTTTCACCTTCGGGTGTTTAACACATTTTGACGGCCCCTCAGGTCTAGGTTTAGATAAATAAATATAGGTGTCCCTCTACCTATGTACTGAGTTTTGTTCCCTCATTGTCCTCACCTTAGTGACAACAGTAAGTGTCTGTTGTCAGGTTGTCAGATTGTCCTTCCTCTCTCACCTACGGAGTGTCCGCCTCAGTGAGCGTGCTTTTGGGGTGAATTAACACCGATCGGCCCCCCTAGAGTGGTTTGGCAAGACAATCTGACTCTAGGAAACTCCTCCCTGGCGTCCTCCCGCTTGTGTCCCGCTCCCCTCCTGTAGGAGGGGGGTGTACCCCATGGCTGAGGCCGCCTTCCCCACTCCCCCCTCCAGGAGGAGGGAGGGTCCTGACCGACCACCCCCGACAACCACACGGCCCATCTCCTATGACCAAGCTACATATCTGACTCTTAAATCCAAGACCCAGACCCGCTTATCCACTGTAAATTCTTTTATAATTAAAAAAGACATTGATGTAAACATTGGTACTGTTGCCAATGTAAAAAAAACTTGCAAGCGGAGATCTATTAATTGAAACATTCAACTCCAAACAAGTCAGTTCCCTAATGAAGCTACGACGCATGCATGATATTGAGATTGAAGCTTCGATCCCAGTATCCATGAACTCGTGTCGGGGGGTTGCCTCCCATCGCGACTTTGTGGATATGACGGAAGACGAAATCGTTGATAACATGTATGACCAGGGCGTCATTGGGGCTAGGAACATAACTAAGTTCGTTGGCGGCGAGAGAAGGAACACTGCTTCAGTCACCTTAACTTTTGCTGTTGCCAAGTTGCCCGATAGAGTGGATGTAGGATACGAGCGGGTTCCCAGGCATCTCGTACTTTGACGCGAGGAAGCGAGTGAAGGAGGCGCACGCCGCGCCTTCTCCAGGCGTTTCATACGCGGCAAGCGTACAGATGCGTCTAGTGATGAAGTCTGTTTCGATTTAGACTGAGCCTCTGCCGGCTGCACCTGCCCCAGCTGTTTCTCTCACTAAAAGTACCTCATCCACTCCTCCAGCATCTACTACCAGAAAAACAACCACACCTGCCTCTTCCTCCTCCCTCTCCTCTTCCTCCACCTCCACCTCCACCTCCAACTCCATCTCTACCTCCTCCTCCACTAAAATCAAATATACCTCTGCTGTCTCTACCACTCCACCAAAGAAAGAAAAGAACGCCAAGGATAATAATAAATGTAATTACACAACCTTAAAACGCAATTCCTCCTCTCATGTCCTCGCAGCTCCCGCGCCATCGAGGAGGGGCTCTCACGCTCGCTACCTCTCGACCAGTTCCGGGGAGTTAACTATTGATGAACCGATGCAGATCTCCTCTTGCAAGGGCCGAGAGAGATCCCCGGCTAGCGCCTCCGAGCGCAAAAAAACTAAGAAACACGGCCGCTCCCATAACTCTTAAACCATTACGTTCAACATTTTACAGTGGAACTGTAGAAGTATTCGGAATAAACTTCCATATATGTCACTTTTAGTGAACTTACACAGGCCGTCCGTTATTTGCCTACAAGAGACGATGCTGGAGGATCATCCTGATCCTTCAGTACTAAAACACTACCATGCGTACAGAAGACACGACGGTCACGGCGTGGCCGTATACACACATAAAATATTACTACACACAGAAGTGACGTTGGATACCACTCTGGAGGCAGTCGCGTGCAGAGTGAAATTCAATGGCACGTACCTGGCTATCTGTTCTCTCTATTTGCCTCCCAATACGCCTGTTGCTGATGATGACTTAAGGTCGTTATTTCGCCAGCTTCCAGGCAACAAGCTGGTTTTGGACGCCTTTAACGCTCATCATCAGCAATGGGGCAGTGAGAGGTTAAGTGTACGTGGGGAACAGATTGTTAACATTCTCCTACAGACAAACCTCTGTCTTCTGAACAATGGTTGTGCGACTCGTGTAGACGATCGGACAGGTAACGCGACTGCCATTGACTTGTCATTGGCCTCGCCAAATATGTTCTCTGACTTCTCTTGGGAGGTCAGCGACGACGCACACGGAAGTGACCACCTACCAATCTGCATTTCTTACGCACGCGACGTTGCCTCTACCCCTGCTCCACCTATATTTTATTTTAAGAGAGCAGATTGGGCAACCTTCCGTGTGATTGCTGATGTGGATATATCTGGCGAGTACACTGACACAATGGTTAGCAACGCAACACAATCCATTTTACACGCCGCTGAGGCATGTATTCCGAAAACTTCTACAATTCACACAAAGCATGGATTTCCATGGTGGACAACGCATTGCCGACAAGCACTTCGTGAGCGTAATAGGCGATACAGGTATTTCAGCCAGCAGCCCAGTCAAGCTAATTTCATGGCCTATAAAAAGGCAAGGGCTCAGGCAAGGAAAGTCATCCTTCAAGCTAAGAGGGGCTCTTTCAGAGAGTTCACATCATCTGTAAGCCGTACAACCCCGCTAGGACAGGTGTGGAACACAGTCCATGTCCTTAGCGGGAAAAAAGTAACCACACCAATTACCACACTCATCACCAACGGGGATGTTACAGACACCCCCCCCAGGCTATTGCCAACATCTTAGCCCGGCAATTTGAGCAGGCGAGTAGCTCCGCCTCGTTCGACTCTGCCTTCCTTCCCGGAAGGAGGCAGCAGAACAAATTGTCCCAAACTTTGCCACAGGAGGCGTAAACACTGATTACAACTCAGAGTTTACGCCGGATGAACTCCTCCTTGCCCTGAAATCCTGTAAAGGCTCCAGTCCTGGTCCAGATCAAATATCATACAGCATGCTCCAACATCTCGGCCCTAGTTCACTTACTAAATTACTCTCCCTTTATAATAGAATCTGGACCACTCACACCTACCTTCCCCCAATCTTGGCACTTTGCTCACGTTATCCCAATACCCAAAAAGACTGGTCGCCTTACGGATCCCAGTGCGTTTCGCCCTATTGCGCTCACGAGCTGTCTCTGTAAGGTCATGGAACGCATGATTAACAAAAGGCTGCTTTTTGTTTTAGAAGCAAAAGGTGTGTTAAGTGGTCAACAATTGGGTTTTCGTAAATACCGAGGCACGATGGACCACTTAATGCACCTGGAGCATTGTATTTCAGAGGCTTTCGCCAAAAAGGAATTCATGATAGGAGTGTTCTTGGACATTCACAAAGCCTTTGACATGACATGGCGACACGGTATCCTCATGAAACTCCATGCTCACGGTTTAAGAGATAACTTGCCTATTTTTGTTTATAATTTCTTACAGGACAGAACTTTTTCTGTCAAGCTTCCCGGTAACGTATTCTCGGACATTTATGTCCAGGAAAAGGGGGTGCCACAGGGTAGTGTTCTTAGTCCTACTTTATTTTGTGTTATGATTAATGATATTCTATCATCAACTCCTGTCCCAAGAAATCTTAAATACTCGCTTTACGCTGACGACTGTGCGTTATGGCATTCGTCGCCAAATGCGCAGTTCTCATCTGGACGGATTCAAATAGTTCTTGACTCCGTCCAACAGTGGGCCTCTCTCTGTGGGGATTTAAGTTTTCTGTTCCAAAGTGTATCGGTGTAGTTTTCACTCAACGTAAAATTCCTGCTTTGCATATTTCTCTTCAAGGTCAGCCGATACCATTTCAAAATTCAGTTACATTCTTGGGTTTGCATTTTGACAGCAGACTCAATTGGAAAACACACATAAATAATTTAATAGTTCGTTGCCATAAAAAAGTCAATGTCCTAAAATACCTATCAGGTACTTCTTGGGGAGCAGACAGAAAATCTTTATTAATGGTGTACAAGTCCTTAATTCGTTCTCACTTAGACTATGGCTCACCGGTGTATGGGTCTGCGTCGGACGCAACACTGAGGAGGCTGGATGTATTTCAGAATGCATGTCTGCGAATGTGCCTTGGAGCTCTACGGTGTACATGCGTGGGGCGTTTGGAGGTTGAGGCCAATATACCACCGATAAGTGTGCGACGGGACGGCCTATTACTGGCATATAGCCTGTCAACGACCCGGAAGACTCCACTCGGTATTATGGCAGCTAACTTGATTCAACAGCACCACCATCTCCACGCTGGTCGACACCGTCGACCAGCGTGGACTTTGACGGTGTTGACCAGATGGTGCTACCAACAAAAGTCCCTTGGGAGCCCAAAGCCACCACCATTACAAAATGGCTACCCAAGCACAAGCCTGCCATGACCGAAGTGGAGATAGGATATCACTTCCGGGCTCTCGTCGCTAGCCTCCCTCCCTCGCTCCACCTGTACATTGACGGCTCCAAGTCGAGTGAATGTGTGGTGCTAGTGTTTGGTCGCGTGAATGTGCCCTCAGGTTCCGTCTACCTTCCCATACATCGGTTTTTTCCTCAGAACTTTTTGCAATTGATAAAGCCATAGATTATGCACTAAATTCAAATCATAACGTAATTGTCATTTTCACGGTCTCTATGTTAGCCCTTCAGGCGATAGAGTCAGGGCGCACGGATGCCAATGAAATCCAATGCAATATCATTAATAAGCTAAATTCACGCCGTAAGTCTTTTTCTTTGTTTTTGGTGCCTGGTCATTCGCGTATTTACGAGAATGAGCAAGCTGACATGCTGGCTAGGTCCGCTGCAGAGCTCGAGGAAGCGTGGAACCTCCGTCGCGATCTGTAGTCATGTCTCTCGGCTGCAAAATCATCAGTTTACCTCCTGTGGCCAAGTCACTAGGACAACCTCCATCTAACAACAATAAAACCCGTCCTAGGCGAGTGGGCTTCCTCCAACCGACTCACAAGGCGTCAGGAGGTGGTCCTCGCACGCCTCAGAATGAGCTGCACCCTACCCACCCACATGCTCCCCTACATCGCCCACGCCTTCCCACCCCAATGCATCACCTGTCATATTACCCTCTCTATCGACCACATCCTGCTTGACTGTGTGCGTTATCGGGAGGCGCGAGGGTACCTCGCAGCCTTCTGTGAGGCCCGCCGCCTTCCGATGACGCAGACCACCCTTCTGGGTGACCAGCATCCGGATGTGGTCGATAACCTGATGATTTTCCTGGCCGAGACCAACTTAATCAAAGAGTTATGATTTACTTGCATATTCCAATGTTTTTATTTTTTTATTTTATTATTGCATGACACTTTGTATATAATGCACTTTCTCTTATTATAAATATGTTTTGAATGAATGATTATGTGTCTAGTGTGAATGTCATTCAATACTCCTCATGTTTATTGTAAATACGGATTCGTACGTATCCTCCCCCATTGTATGTATGTATCATTTTTGTCCCCCACTTCCCTAGACTAATGACTTTAGTTTTTGTCTTAGGTTCAGGCTCCCAAGTATGAATGTGTATGCATGATGCGTGACTGAAATTGTATGAATGTATTTTTATTTTCTATGTACAAAATATAAAATGAATAAAATAGTAAAAAAAAAAAAAAATAAATAAATAAATAAATAATAATAGTAAATAAATAAATTAAAGGGAACAAAATTTGATAAATAAATAAAAAATAGATAAAATAAAATAATCTTATAAATAAAACAAGTTTATAATTTAATACATATGGCCTAATAGCCTATGCCATGGCTGATGGCAAAAAAAAAAAAAAATAAAAATAAATAAATAAATAAATTAAATAAAAAAGGCAGCGACACATTCCTGCAGCTACATTCGCTGCAACACACACTGCACCCTGCTACAGCCTGAGTGGCTTGTTCCGCCTCTCCACGACCTGGCCTGCTGCCTCGCCGCATCACGTCCTGGGTCACTACTACACCTCACGACACGTTGGAATACGAGAGCAGACGTTGGGTCGCTGTCTTGTCTCACCACGTCCTGGGGCGCTGGCTGGTCTCACCACGCACTAGACCTCTGCTGTGGCGCTAGCGTACCTCCTGGCTGCTATGTTAAGCACTTCTCGTCTCCAGTGTGGTGCTTCATTTATTAACTTGTGTTTCTTGTGTGATTAAAGGGTTAAAAACATACCTGTACGTTTACAGACCCCGTTTGTGCCACCACAGTATTTCTCCCTGAAAACAGCCAAAAATACAGACCCGACACACGTACACCGTCTAAGCGTCGGCAGAGTGAAAACTCGACTGTGTTGCAGGCTTCAATTTTGACTCAGCAAGTACGGTACCAAATTTATTATTTTTAGCAAAATAAATTTGTTATTCGCGATATTTTTAATACATAATAATACCTAATCATTTTTAGATATATTCAAACCTAGTATTTAATATACAACCAAAATTATTAAAAAGTGCCAAAAATCGAAGTGACGTACAATCTTGCATCAAAAGTACTAAATCTAGTACAAAAGTGCCAGGTTTGGCAACCCTGCTGTGTTTGTTCCTCCAGCCTCCAACCAACCACCCAATAGGAGCACTAAAGGCTTGTGCTCCTGTTTCTGACAACACAGATAATTCTTGCACGTGACTGAGATCTATTATTTTGATGACAATAACAATGATTTTGTGTCCAACGTTAGCTTCCTTACCGATATCGTATACAGTTTAAAACTAACACATCTGTGTGTGGGGCCCCCTTGCGGCACGGGGCCCAATATGATTAAATTGGTCAAATAGGCTTAACACCGACCCAGGCTGTCTGTACTTCCTTTGTAATCCCTGTGTACTCTTTCATTGGGAAATCATCTAAAATCTCATATGGGTTACGAAGTAGATAACAATTTGTTAGGAAATGCTTTAACAAACCCACGAGATGTGGCAATATACTAGACCTTATATTCACAACAAACGATTGTGTAATAAGTAACGTTAATATTGGCCCATAATTTGGAATTACAGATCAATGTTAACCTCGACGTTACAAAGAAAATGTGAGTGAAAACTTATCTAATTATATCGCAAAGATAACCCTGAAAAATTCAGAAAAATACAAACAGATACTAATTGGAGCATAGTAGAGAACGAGACCGATATAAATTAATCAAGGGCATAATTCAATAACATATTATAGGGGTCGTTAAATTATGCGTTTCAGTTTGTAAAAGACATTCTTATAAAATTAACAAACCCAAGTAGTGGAATAGCCAAATTGAGTCAGGATCATTATGTGGTGGGGTTTAGTCAAAGAAAGTCTAATGTAATGGGTACATATAATAACTGGAATACAAAAGCTAGCGTAACGTATGATAAGCCATGACACAGTGTGTCACGTGTGCCCGGAGGCAACAAGCAGAATGATCCATGCCCGCTGGACGAGGAGGCAAAGATGCTCCGGGAAGATACCACATATGATATTAATCACATACGGTCGACAATTAATGGAGAATAAATTATATTCTCACCTTACACACTGCCTATATGATTAAAGTATAGCGGAGAAGAGCACGAAGTAAGAGCGAGTGACTGTCATACAAAGTCGAAATATATTAAGTAATATAATGGGGTAAGCGGTAAGGGATAATCAATGGGTAATAACCTCACCATTACAACGCTCGGCAATACCAACATTGTGACCACACAATGACTTCCACGTCAAAGGGCAAAAAGGAAAATAGTTGTAAACAACGATGGGCCACAAAAAGCAGAAACATGGTATGGAGATAAAAATATATAATTATGTATAGGAACCACCCTTGTTAAGGACGTCTTTTAGCGAGGCTGCAAACAAGTTACACCTCAGCTAGAGATTGACAAAAATAATAGTAATAGCCAGGGCTGTCTTAAGCTAGAAACATACAAAATAAATCTTACAAGGTAACCCTGACGAGTCAGCAAACTCTAAACAATTTACTTAATACATAATAAGAATTCCACGTGACAGTACCCTGTCGATTCAGCAAAACATCATGACGAGAAAGCAGATACAGTGGTACGAGACCGTAAATTGTACGGTAAAATAAGAGAAGATAGGAAAAAGTTGTGATAGGTCTGGAGACGGAACAGGAACATCCGCCTTCTTCAATCTATCAACATAGACAATTTCTGAAATGTTTAAAGTATTTTCTTTAATTCTAAATGTATTGCTATGAAGTTTTTTCCGTTACAAGGAAAGGACTTGGAAATTTTGGGGTTAATATTGATTGACTATCAGTTGCTCCCTTATGAAAATGGACTCTGGAGTGGCTCTACGGTGTTGTTTACTGATAGCTCAGCACGAAAAGTCTTTCACGAACTGAGGAATATATCACTTGAAGAGTGTTAACTTTAACTTTAGCATTGTCATAATAATTATAAAGAAGTCTACGAGGGTGAGCAATTAACTCGTAACTCGTAGGGTAGACGTATTTTCAAAATCATACAGGATATAGTGTTTTCAGTGGAAGCATTGACTGAACAATTAATACACGTACCTACATGTGGAAACCAATCTTTCCAAGATTCTTGAAGTGTGCCTGCAACATGACGAAGTATCTCCAATAATTTCCTATTCGTTCTCTCCACTAATAAATCATTGGATGCAGGATGTCGGGCAGCAATGAAAATTTGCTTAATACCGAATTGTTCACATATATTATTTAAGACTTGACTTTTTAATTCTGTCCCATTGTCACTTAACAGAACAGAAGGAGTAGTTTGAGGACAGATAAGATGGGAGACAAGAGCATGAGTTATTACTGCAGGTGTCTTATCAAGTAATTGGGCCATACTACAAAGCGACTAAAATGATTAACACATACAAACACACAAGT
>JAXIVD010003722.1:20000-37500 GCA_036785275.1 Cancer borealis
AATGAATTTTATAACATGAAAGATATCAGTTAGAAGTATTTATTTCTCATTATTGATACTGTAGACGTTCTGGGGGGCGGCTGATACGACCCGAGCGCGTCCTTACAGGGTCAGGACGGATCATCTGGGCGGTGCGGCGTAAAGGCATCACTTCCTTCCGCCCTGCGGGAAGCGTGTGCCCCCTGTCCTCTGTAGCCGTTTCGCCGTCACTCGTCTCGGGTGGATTGACTTCCCTTGCAGGCTCTGGTTGTACGATGGGGTGTGATACTTATCTACGACTGTAGCGGGCAGCCACTTGTCTGCTCTCTCATTACGAACCAATACAGGATCCCCAACATCGAACGCCCGTGCTGGCATAGGACTTTGAAAGCGCGCGTTGAAGTTACGTCGTTGTTGTTCCTGGCGCCGCTCGAGCTGCTCACGGTGGTTTGACTGCCCACCACATGTGCGCCGGGGAAGGGTGTCCACCTTCCTCCCGAGTAGCATCTTGGCAGGTGATGGTAGGTGTGCGTCCAAGGGCGTGCTTCTAAGCGAGCGTAATCCTCTGTAAAATGCGTCGTTGCCATTACTTCTTTTTAATAAATCTTTCACGATCCGTACCTGCCGTTCAGCGATGCCGTTGCTCTGCGGGTGTAGCGGCGAGGATGTGGTATGCCGGAATTCAAATCTTGCGGCGAAGTTGGCAAACTCGCGGCTGTTAAATTGCGGTCCGTTGTCTGAGCAAAGCGTTGTTGGCGAGCCATGTTCTGCAAAGAGCTGCATTAGTATTTCTATTGCATCTCTGCTAGTCGTTCCCAGCAATTTGTACACGAATACATAGGAGGAATAATGATCAACTACAAGACTATAATTATGACTGTTGTAGTGAAGCAGGTCTGTACTGACGTCTTGCCACGGTCCCTGGGGCACGGGATGTTGATGGTCCGGCGTTAGCTCAGTGCAGTCGTTTGCTGGGCGGGTGAACTGGCAGGGTTGGCAGTCGTTTACTCTACTCTCGATGTCGTTACGCATCCCGGGCCAATACACGGCGTCCTTGGCACGGAGATCCATTTTCACGCGTCCCTGGTGACCATCGTGAAGCTTATCAATATACCACGCACGTAGTAGCTTCGGTATGACGGCCGCATTCCCCTTCAGTATGACGCCGTCATCTATCACCAACGAGTCCCTAACACTCCAATAATCGCGTATCTGTGGGTTCAACTGGCACCGCCGATCCGGCCATCCATCCATAATAATGCGCCGCACCAGTGATAGTTCCTCGTCACTTGCTGTTGCACGTCGTAGCTCCTCCAATCGCTCAGGTGAGAAGTAAATAAGGTCGACACGTACTTCCATGTTCATCGGGACTGGCACCCCAAGGTTGGCAGGGAAGCGTGAAAGCGCGTCCGAAGCGAGTATCACACGGCCGGGCTTGTATCGCACGGTGACATCGTATTCCAAGAGCCGTAGTAACATGCGCTGCAACCGAGCTGAGGCACTATTTAATGACTTCTAGGTGACCATTTCGAGGGGTTTATGGTCCGTTGTCACGGTGAATGGCCGACCGTATAGATAGGTGCGAAATCGCTCACACCCGAAGACGACCGCCAACATCTCACGTTCTATATTTGTTGTTCCGTATCTGTGAGGCTTTTCGATGCGTAGCACACCGGCCGCCCATCCTGTTGTAAAACGGCACCGATCGCGATGCTCGATGCGTCCACCTCGACGTTAACAGGTAACTCTGGGCGGTAATGAAACAGTATTGTCTCAGCTGATATGGTGCTTTTTAACACCTCAAAGTCCGACTGATGTTCGTGAGACCATTGGTAGGTTGCATCTTCCTTGAGCAGTTGCCGAAGGCGGTGTGTTAATTCTGAGAATCGTGGGATGTAACCTGAAACATAAGTGCACAGGCCAAGAAATGAACGTAGCTCCTGCGCTGTTGTTGGTGCCGTTAGTGACTGAATGGCTGCTACTTTTGAGGAATCCGGTGAAACTCCTGACGAGTGGTAGCGGTGTCCGAAGAAAGTCACTTCCTTCAGCCCTACATGACACTTAGAAAGGTTTAACACAAGCCCACGCTCTCTGCTCTCATCATTAACTGGTGTAGCCGTTGGTCGTGCTCGATTCTGTCTTTTCCGTGAACACAAATGTCGTCTGCAATGCTGATTACCCCACTCAACCCGTTTAGTATTTCGTCCATCTTCTTCTGAAATACATCTTGAGAGCCACACCACCAAAACGGCATCCTTATAAAGCGGTAACTTCCAAACGGTGTGTTGAAGGTCGTAGCTTTGCTAGATTCTTCGTCGAGCACTACGCACCAATATCCAGAGAGTGCATCCA
Organism: Cancer borealis; assembly: GCA_036785275.1. Classification (NCBI taxonomy): domain Eukaryota; kingdom Metazoa; phylum Arthropoda; class Malacostraca; order Decapoda; family Cancridae; genus Cancer; species Cancer borealis. The sequence continues at coordinate 22,332 of JAXIVD010003722.1, forward strand.
ATTTTGTGAATAAGATGGAGCCGGATAACTTGTGTGTGACTTCTTCCGGGATTATTAAGCGGTGATGAGGCCTTTTGGTGGCTTTATTTAGGTCTTTGGGGTCAAGACACACGTAAAGAGCCGTTAGCTTTTCGAGCGACAACGAGGCTTGAAACCCACTCTGTTGGTTCATCCATTTTTGCTATCACTCCTAATTTCAGCATGCGATCCAATTCCTTCTCCAAGTCTTTATGAAGGTGTATTGGGCATTTTCGTGGGGCGTGAACGACAGGCCCGACACTTGGGTCCAACTCTATGTGTGCAGTACCATTGAACTGGCCAAGACCCTCGAAACATTCGGGATAGAGTTGCCGTAGGTGTTCAGTTGTTTTAATTGGCTCGTTTAACTGCTGTGTGACAGCCGCCACCTTATGCGGTGCCGAGTTTTTATCGGCATCGTGAGTATCGATAGTAACCACACCAAGCTGTTCACATGTCGGCAGCCCAAGTATAATAGGGCTGTCTGTTTCAACAACGTAGAATTTTGCCACACACTCACGGGAGCCATGCTGTATTTTCATGGTCACAGAGCGATGATGAGGTATCAGGGAGTCGTTGTAGGCTGAAATCCGTATGTTCTCCTTCTGCAGCGATAATCCTGGCGGCAACATTTCATAGCAACGTAAGGGTAATATGTTACCATCTGCACCTGTATCAATCTTGGCGTGCATACTGTGGCTGCCTGGCTGGCCGGGGATGATAACATGAACGTCCACAAATGCCTCTTTTCTTACCCCCGTGGTTGTGTTGCTGCCTATGTGGACAGAATTGAACATCAACTGTTCCTCATCACTTACAGCTGTAGCCGATGATGCTGGATCCACCTCGACGTGGGCTTCATGGATGGCTCGGTGAGTCTGTGGTCTGCGTATCACGCTTCGATACTCACGAGGTGGCGGAGGCACAGAAGAGAAGGACTGTTCACGGTTTTGATACCGCTTCCCTCGACACACGGCTACCCAATGTCCCATCTTCCCACAAAAACTGCAATTTGATCTACGAGCAGGGCACTGGGAGCGATCACAACCATGAGTTCGGCCGCAGTATGAACAATTCATTTGCGCTTCTGCCTGCGGACCTCGACGATTCACTATTGAGGTTCGAACAGCATTAATTTGAGGCTTTTCGCTTACGCCATGTGAGCTTTGTTGGTCTCTAATGTACGACACAAGTCAATGGTGTTATCTAAGGTGAAACTTTCGTCCATAGCGAGCAGTTTTTCCTGCACTTTCTCGTGACTATCACCGGATATTAACTGTTCAATAATTCGTTCACACTTAGAGCTCCCGAATTTACACTTGTCGGCTTGTATCCGCAGACGTACGATAAAGTTGTCATAGGACTCACTTTCATGTTGCTTCAGCTTCAGGAAGTTGTAACGAGCCAGACGAAAGTTTGTTTTCGGTGTACAGTGGGTCTCAAATATCGAGGATACACTTCACTTCCTTTTTCTGTTCTTCCGATAGACTAAATGTTTCTAACAGTTCTATTCCAACAGGCCCGAGCCACAGCATTACGTATGAAGCCTTAGCTTCCTCGTTTTGTTCCGCAAGCGGCCCATTGAAGACATGGTTCACATAGTTGCGGAAGCGCCGGAAAGCCGTGGCCAGTTGAGTGCTGGCACGGTGATGCCCGTTATGCCACTCATGGTTGCAGTAATTCAAGTGTACGTCACTAACACAGCGTAGGGACTCCTCTCGCTGCCATGTCATGGGCAGGGCCGAATAAGGAGGAGGCAAGACAAACGCAGGTGTAACTGTCAGCGTGTGCGAGCCGTGACTGCACCTTTTTATTTCTCAAGCTATGGCCTAAACACGCATATGAAGCCCCAAATCAAATCCCCGAACAAAATTACGTCAAACAGAGCTTTGAATCGAAGCATCAAATCATTACACCATGGGCCCAGGGATTAAGAGATTATCTCGCTTCTCCTTCTCATCTTTTCGCTCGTCCATCTTTTCTCCATTTTGTTTCCACCATGTCCTTCATTTTGTTAGTTGTTAGATATGTCAGTCACTTCAGTCTTGGCTCTGGGCGAGAGCAGACGTCCTGATTCGGTCACACCACGTGTACCTACTTTTACTCAAATAAACATGTAGTGATACAAGTTTACTACTTAACCAGAGTGAGTGAGAGTTTGAGGTGAGTGAGTGAACTATTGCAATGAACACGTAAAACACATCCCGCTGTCATCCTGCAAACGTCTACTGTGAGAACGCGACGACCAAGGAGAATGGATCCACCCGCCTTGCCCTCGACACACTACCGTAATGTTAAGTCCCTGCAGGCTGCATTGAATTGCAATCTGGAGGGTGGTGGCAGCGACCTCAGCTTGCACTGTGAGTAAGCGTAGTGTTCAAGCACAACAAATGATGGCAGCGGTGGCTCTCCGTCGTCGCCTTCTGCAGTAGTCAACAAATGATGGCATCGGTTCTCTCCGTCATCGCCTTCTGCAGTAGTCAACAAGTTATTGCAGCAGTTATCCTCCTTCGTCGGCTCCTTCTGAGGTAAGCACACATAAACGGCAGTGACTCCTCTCTCTTCTGAAGTGAACAAGTTCTACATCTCGCACGCAACACTCACGCCCTTCGCCAAGCTTCTCTCAGCTCAAGTCTCGTCGTGTCAACCACGCCTCTCTCAAGTTCCGCCGGCGTGCATGTGTGTGTGTGTCCCTGCCTGTCAGCTAGTGTGTCGCTCACGACGGTCCCTCACGACGGTCCCTCACTCAAAACTCACCACTCTCTCACTCGTTCGCTCGCTCACTCGGGCGTATCCCCCACCCTGCCTCTCATCATCTACCTACTGTCTCCGGCTGGTGCTGCTGTGATCGCCTCCTGCCGCCTTCTGCATCGCCGTCATCCTCCACGCCTCTCCCAGGCGTCATCTTCTACATGCCTCTGTCAGACGTCAACCACCACCCCGTTTCTCATCACCTCAGCCGCCTTCACCTCCACCATCTCCTGATGGTGACTAGTTCAGCGGCTCTACCGAGGATACGTTTCGCGGTTTGGTAACGTAGACACATGCACTAGCTTTTAACATACCTCCTATATTTTATTTTCCTCTTTCCTCTCTACTTAATTTTTATTTAAGGTTTTTGCTGTTCATCGACGTCGGTTTAAATTTTTCTTTGTATTTTTCACGTATCTGATTTTTGCCTCCCATCTCCTGTTTATGTATTTTTGTGTATCATTGTATTTCTTGTATGTCTTTTTCCCCATTTCACACTCGTTCAGGTGTCATTTATTCATCATCTCTCAACATGGCTGACGACACAGAATCCCTGACCGCTACCGCGGGACCCCTTCCCCCACCCCCCCTCCTCCTTTCACTGGCCCCCCTGTGCGCCATGTCTCCTTCTCGCCAGCGTTCGTGCCCCAATAGTCAGGTGACGATCCTCAGTACCCTGTGTTCATGTTTATTCGTCGCCTCAGTGATGCTCTCTCTCATTCATCTTTTAACAGTGAACAATGTGTAACTTTTGCAAGACAATGTATGTCCCTCAGCCCTTTGACTCCGGCTGGAGCGGCGCTCGAGGACGACTTTTATTCCCATTGTACTGATTTTGAGGTTTTTGATAACCTCATTAAAGAGTTGCTTGCTCCAGCAGGGACCTGTGCCTAACCTCCCTGCGTAACTTCTCAGACCTCTTGCTCACGAATCACGGCACCTTATCGTGGTGTTATTATCGCAAAACTCAGTTGCATGACGCGTCGCAGTGCCGATTTCTCGCTCACAACAGCATTTTTAGTAGGTAAGGAAGGACTTAGCGCTACGCCCACCCTTACAGTTAAGCCGCATAACTGTAATAATGTTGGTGGTAAGTGGCGTATCAGTGACGCACAGTGCTCGCCATTCGTTTATTTTTCGGCGCAGTAAGCCTGTTTCGGTTGCATTTCATGTCGTGCCTGGCTTTGCATTACCTGCTGACGCATTATTGGGTTTCGTTCATTGCGCGTGGATATTTATCCAAAAGATGGATACCTTACATATCGCAAACACAAGTGCCTTGCCATGCCAAATCCTTGTTCTCTTTTGCGGAGAGTTTCGCGTCCCGTCCTGACTCAAATTCCTCCCTCGCGAGCCAACCTTTTACCGTTTCACTCTGATGCGCGTGTAACAGCCCTGCTCGCTCTCATCCTTCATCCTCCCTTGCTTGTGTTTACGTTCAGCGCCCTTTCACAATGTGACGCATGGATTTCACAGTATGTATTTTTGTATATATATGGGAATAATATTTTTGCTCATCTTTAATGTGTAATTTTAATATTTGTATTTGATTTTATAGGTTATTACCATATTACTATGTATTTCTTTTTCTACTTTCCTACGCTGTCTATGTTTTTGTAACACGGTTAGGTACACTTGTATATTAATATTTTGCATTGTGTAATTTTTAGGAGTCAACTGAGGACAGTTGACAATAGCGTGGCCGAGCATGTGTACTATTACAACTTATATTTGATATATTAATATGTATGTATGCATGTATTTACAATACTTTTGTATGTTAGTGTGTTGACACAGGTGTCCGAAGATAGCTACAAATATTTACCCAGGTGTGGGTATAAGACATTGACCACGCTAATCCCCTTGACTCGCCGCCCACGGACACCTGCATAGTTCTCATTTTTCCCACCGAATCATCTCCTGTCCCATGGACCCAGGGATTAAGAGATCATCTCGCTTCTCCTTCTCATCTTTCCGCTCGTCCATCTTTTCTCCATTTTGTTTCCACCATGTCCTCTGTTTTGATCATCTCCCATTGTTAGTTGTAAGATATGTCAGTCACTTCAGTTTTGGCTCTGGGCGAGAGCAGACGTCCTGATTCAGTCACACCACGTGTACTTACTTTTACTCAAATAAACATGTAGTGATACAAGTTTACTACTTAACCAGAGTGAGTGAGAGTTTGAGGTGAGTGAGTGAACTATTGCAATGAACACGTAAAACACATCCCGCTGTCATCCTGCAAACGTCTACTGTGAGAACGCGACGACCAAGGAGAATGGATCCACCCGCCTTGCCCTCGACACACTACCGTAATGTTAAGTCCTTGCAGGTTGCATTGAATTGCAATCTGGAGGGTGGTGGCAGCGACCTCAGCTTGCACTGTGAGTAAGCGCAGTGTTCAGGCACAACACGGTCCTAAGAGGGTAGATTTTCTACGATATGGTATATCTTTATACATCTATCCTATTCTTCTTCCGATGGGGTAGAATGACTCAAATCAATCTTTTTACAGATCCTAAATAAGGTACTTTTGATTTAATCTATCTTTTCAGGCTATAAGGGTACATATTTGGATTCAAAAGTTTAATAAGTCTGATTTCATGTAGATGCAAATAAAGATCTTTGCTTCGTGAAATGATAAGGCAATGTTTTGGAAAACGTAAACACTTCAAATATATACTTAATGCGTTAGATATATGTGTGTTATTTAATGATAATACAAACCTATTATTTCAAGTGATTTCTGGCAACTATTCGTACTACAGTTGCCACTTAGCTTTCTATGGTGGCAATTTCAAGTCATCTATCTCGGTCTAAATCATACGACTGCAAAAACTGGTGACTAATGTGAAATATAGTTCAATTACAAGCATTACAATAGAGTTGGGAGGTAACAGAAAAGTCTTTAAATTAAATAAGAGAAGCAGAATAAACATAAGAATATTATGAAGAAATATAAATTTTTTTCCTACATCACCTACCACCACGGACAAGAACGGCCCAACAGCCAAAATGTGGTAAGTTATTTACTTGTTGTATTATTCCATATTTTATAGTGGGCATTGAAGTGTTTACTTTGTCATATTTGGTATTTAAGTCTGATTTGTTTTAGTTTCCCTTCAGAATCAAAATAAGTTATCTTTCATAGACTTTATTTTTTGGTGACTTGTAAAAACGATTACCCGTACATAATATGTAACTATATTTCATCATACAAGAAATATAACATCATGTGCATGTCCTTTGTCCTTTGTACTCAACTGAAAAATGATCCAGATCATGCTATAAATGTATAGCTTATGAAAATATAAAACATTTGTTAGCGCAAAAAAATTGGAAGCCCCCTCGGCCGCAGCACCGCAGCCAGTCCGATTATGACTGATGTCACAGTCACTTCCATCACCGAATACGCTGACGAAACTTGACTTATTATGGGTAACGTATGTTCATATAAAATTGAAGGTAGCCCACAGGCATATTGTAGATGTTATAATGTTATTACTATATTATTACCAGGCACAACGTATAGGGGATTTAAAATTTGAGGTAAATAACGGCAGCACAGTGATAATGTATATGCTTTGTTCCATATCAACGTCTCTGATCCATACATAATATGTATTCGAATATGTATTTCTTCGTTAATTGTTTTTTTTCACATTTGAGTACTATCTGTAATCTTTTTCAACATGTACTTTGTGTAAATATTTATTTAATTATCATGTATGTGTAATACAATATAAGTGCATGTAATTATTATGTAAGTATCATTATATGTATATGTAATCATTATGTAACTAAATATTTATAATAATATGTTTATGTAATTTCTTCCATGATCATCCTCGTGTGGTATGGGAGTGGGGTGATTGGGTGGGTGGTGGGTTATAGGTGGTACCGTGGAGGGGTGCGGTATAGGGGCAACTGGGGGGTGGGGTGTAGGGAGAACCGTTGGCGGGTGGGAGTATTGAAAAAAGGTACATTTGAATTGAAAAAAAGGTAGATTTGAGTTTATCAAAAAGGGTAGGTTTGTACGGATAAGAAAAGGGTACCAGTATTTCATCACTAAAAGTACTCTCTGAGCATCCTTGTGATACCCATTTTTTTCAAGAGTGTACCACCCACCACCAGGAACTTGGTCTTCTTGTCATTCATTACTATACCGTATTCATCACAAATTTCATGACTACGTCTAACTTTCTGAGACAAATTTCTCGTGAGGTAGTGGTGAGTACAGTATCATTCATTTGCAAGAGAGTGTGTAGTGACCCTAAAAAAACATCTGCACCAATCCCACGCTGCAGCATCCTCACCATCTGATCTGTGTATATAATAAAGAGAAGACAACTCGAAGGTGTCCCTTGTCTCACATCTGCAGTAGCGGTCACCATAGCTGAGCACATCACATCAGTTGTGCACTCATACATCGCGTTCTGCGCATCAGTCCACACAACCCGTTAGCTTCAAAAAATGAATGAGTCTATAACGTGGTACTTTATCATAAGCGTTACTTAAGTAAATGAAGAATACATAAAGTTTGACCTTTTCATACAGTGCGTAGTCACACAAAAGCCTTAAACTCAGTATCCGTTCAATACAACCACGCCCGCTTTGACCACCTACCTGACACTTTTCATTACTCATCCATGAGGTAAGATTGTTCAGCAGTAGTAAGTCATACACTTTAGCCAAAAAATCCATCACACAAATGCCTTTGTAATGACGGCTTTGAAGCTTGCGGCGAAAAAAAAAAAAATATATTTTGGGAGACGAGTGAGGCTAGTGCACAGTGTTATAGTGGGAAAAAGATACACCAATACCTGTAGATGGGGAGGTGTAAACACGCAAAGCACCACAAATTAAAAATCTAGAGCTAACTAGGCTGCAACTAGCCGGATGTGAAGCAAAAAAATAATGAAAACGAATCCCGAAGCACCTTGTGAGAATGAAATAGGATTATATTTTTTTTTATCATTCAGTGATACCACATATCCTGACAAGAAAGGGAAGGAGCTGATAATCCTGGGCGGGAAACTCGATGTGCAGTAGCCCCATTCGTCTCTACAAAAATTGGCTTCAAAGCCGTCATTTAATGAGACTCGTTCAGCTAGTAGACAGTGTTACCTGCAAAGGAAGAAGGTCGTCAGTCAAGGTAAATTAAGTCTCAGGTATAGGAACCGAAAACCTTTATCAACCCACCACCAGTAACATCAGTAACAACATAGCTGAAGCCTTAGGGGATTCTTGGCGCTTTCTGCCAAGAAGGTTGGCGTCAGGTGGCCCCCTTACAAGCAAGTAGGTGAAAACACACTTCTACGAAAAATGCGAGGAGGGAGAAACCTCATCTCTCAGGTAAGAATTTAAGGCGGTACAAGAGTGTTGGTTATAGCGTGGGAGAGATATCGTAAGACCCGAAGATGTCCATTGATCCACTTCCATTGCCCGCGAGATGTGGTAAGTCCTGACAAAAATTAGAGACGAGGCGGCCCCTCTAACATCGTGTGCTCGGTATGCAATGCCGGAGTCAGCCTCCTCGATGAGATCCCTGAGGATCATTGCCAATTTCTGGGAAGTTAGCTGTTTATCCTCCCACGAGTAAAAGCGGCATTGAAATGGAGCCTCCTTAGTGGCATCTACGTATCTCCTTAGAGTGGCAATAGGGCACAATGGATGCAAAAATCCTTGAGGACGCCAGGATGGAACCATCATTTGTTGCAAGCGATGATCTTGTAGCTCGTTTTTAGCTAAGAACTTTGGTGTAGGAGCTAAAAATACTCGTGAATCGTTCTCAGCAAAAGACGTCCACTGAGGAAAACGCGTGAGCTCCTTGAGTTGGGTAGATCTAAGCCCGGAACCCAAGTCCGTCAAGGAGAGAGTCTTGTGTAGAAGACGTGCTAACGAAGGCTGGTGCATGAAGAGAGCCGATTGGAAATGGTCCAAGAACTTTTTGAGAGAACACAAGGGACGCTCCTGTCGAGGTAGGTCCTCTACCTCGACAGGAGCGTCCCTTGTGTTCTCTCAAAAAGTTCTTGGACCATTTCCAATCGGCTCTCTTCATGCACCAGCCTTCGTTAGCTGGAAGAGGTGGAAGAGGTCCCGCTTTAGAAATGTAACTGTTCTAGGATCAATCCTGATCCCATAACCATACACCAGTGGGTCGGACAGAGCCGCCAAGTGGTCTGCTACTGTGGAAAGAACCCTGTTTTGCTCATGAACCTACAAAGAGAGGAAGCGAAACACATTTCTCTCTGAAACGATAGAAAGCTATTTGAGCTGGAGGAACATGTGGAAAGCTTTCCAGCAGGACCATTCCCCTGAAGGTGCCAAGATGGAAGTAGATTCTGAGTAAAACACTTGTTGACGGTGGAGGGAAGGAGTAGATGTACTTTCACCTGTTCTAGTCCTCAGAGAAAGCGTCTGAACCTCCCGTCAGGGTTCTAACATATTCATATCACAACTATTTTCCCGAGGAGTGAATAACATCCTTGCATGTCACAAATACAATTCCTACATAAACTCATTTGCACTTACCATACTCATACTGTATTCATTCTAAGTGAATGGAAGTCAAGGTGGTTAAAAATTCTGCCTTCCTAAAGGCCACCAAGCTGCTTTTACACAAAATTCACATGTCACAAGATTCAAAATGTCATTGGCTCTAACCAATTCTGTAGAGACCATTTTCTCTCAAATTGTAACAGTTAGTTGTACACTTTTACAATTGATACCGGCCCTCCGTCCAATCTGGTTCAAAGACCTATATCAACATCCACATTTACCCTAAACTTGTGTTAATGAGTTTTGTGACTCTGAAGGGGATTACTTTATTAGCCCCAACCATCTAATCTACTCACGCCGGCCGCCTGTCGCAAACAACAAACAAGGCTGTTGCCCTTCTTCCATATCTCGGGAGTGATTAGTTCTATCTCATTCCTCTGTCTACATATTATCGTACAGATCACGATGAGGTCACAACACAACTAACCAGTCGTCCACATACATTAAGGTGTCCACTCTTTTGACGGGTAAAATAAAAACAGGCCCGGAATCTCCGGAAGCAAGGATGGATAAGAACGTGCCAGTAGGTATCCCTTAGATATAAAGAGGCCAACCAATCCCTTTTTTTTTTTCTTCAGATGTAGGCGAATCTGAGCAATCGTGAGCAATCGGAGGTGATGGTGACGTATGTGCCTGTTGAAGGTACTTATATCCATTACCAGCCTGTCCTTCAGGGAACCCTTTTTGGGTACCGAGAAATGTCGAGAGGTGAACACCCGCGGTGTGTTCCACGACACTCGAACTGAGCATCTCGCAAACGTGTGGAAATATTGAGATCTACACCTTCTGAGCACAAAGGGGAAGCCGAAAAAGAGGAAAACGAGCCCATGGCTAGGAGAGACATTTACTTATCACCTTGGATGCCCAGCCTGTCGAGGGCCAGGCGGAGGCCCATCCTGAGAGGAGGCCAGTCTTACCACGTTGGGAGCGTAAAACTTTTCCTCTATGAAAAGGCTTCTAAGAAAAATCTTGAAGAGCTGTCTCTAAGATCAGTTTTTGGCCAAATGGATCTTGGCGAAGGAGTCCACGTTAAACCTCCTTAGCCTTGTTCTTAAAAGCTTCCTTGCGGAAATTCAGCCTTGCTCCGGCTATCTTAATTAAAGCAGGATGAATGGTCGGTGAGAAAGCTTGGGTCAAACCGACCGCTACTGTGGAAGTGGCTAGGCAGATAGAACAAATCTCTTCTTGTGGTAAAAAGTCGAACTTTTCTGTCAGTTCTTGTAGCCACTGTGTAATTTGGGAAAGTCCACTTACAGTAGAGATTCCGAGTGTGGCCAGTTGGGTCGTCTTATGAATCTTTACATAGTTTAGGTTTGGTTTGGTTACGTTAGGTTAGGTTAGTTTAGTTTTAATTAGGATTGCTTAGGTTAGGTTAGGTTTTATTAAGTTTGCTTAGATTAGGCTAGATTTAATTAGCATTACTTTTAAAGCAATTTCTCTCTTATTTTAATTAAACTAACTTTTTTTGTGGCATTTTTTACCTTGGGAAAAAATAAATATATGGCATAACAAACATCACATTAATTAAAAACATATCAACATCTATCAGAAAAAATTACTTTGTCCAAAAAACAGACTGGGTCATCTTCCTAACCTTTAACCCTATCTTACCCTAATCATAACATAACCGTAACCTAACCTATTCACAATGAGAATCTATATACACGACTGTAATGCAAATAAATATTCACTATGACAGTGTCTATATACACGATTGTAATGCAAATAACTATTCCCCGGGCGGAATGGAAAACTTTGGGCGGTCTTCTTTCACCACTGTCCATCCAGCAGTGAATGGGTACCGGATGTTAGCCAGGGATTGCGACCTGCCTTCTAGGGTGGTGACCTTGCACCCGCCTCGGCGAGGTGTGCAAGGGTTCCAACACAAAGGCTATACCCACGATCTCAGCAGTATTATATGAAGTCTGTACAGTGTCTATATACACGACTGTAATGCAAATAACTATTCTATATGACACTATCTATATACACGACCGTAATGCCAATAACTATTCACTATGACAGTGTCTATATACACACCTGTAATGCAAATAAATATTCACTATGACAGTGACTAGCCTACAAACATGGAAGTTGTTGATATCCTGGCTCAAGGTCGTGACGTCACTGCAGTAGCTCTATAGACGAGAAGTGCCTAAGCAGCCAATCTTCTAATCTTGCTACATTCTCCTCCAGTGGCGACAAGGGCTCTTCGCTCTGCTTGGTTCTGGAGCAGGAACGGCATAACCGTTCTCAGGATAGGAGCATTTGCTAGAAATATGAGCACTACCACAGTTCCCGGCACGGTCGCGGTAGTCTGTGTGTGTGTGTGTGTGTGTGTGTGTGTGTGTGTGTGTGTGTGTGTATGTGTGTGTGTGTGTGTGTGTGTGTGTGTGTGTGTGTGTGTGTGTGTGTGTGTGTGTGTGTGTGTGTGTGTGTGTGTATGGTGGGGGTGAGGGGCTGGGGGGAGAGCAGCCGCTCGCTCAAGGTCACTCATGACATCATCGTCACTCACAGTACTCAGGCGCGTTCAGCGAGGTTGGGGGGTGCAGATTTTGACCGCTGAACGATATTGGACACTAGCGACGTCGCTATGGTTTTTTTTTTTTAATTTTCAGTGTTGAGATAATCAGCTAATTAGCCTGTTCGCAGTGAGCATTTTGATACCAGACAGCGCCAGATTTTGTAATTTTTGCCGGAAAATAAATACTTTTTGGGGCATGTTTTACAAGCTTACACAGGTGTATTATTGCACATTAATGCGTATGAAATTTAAGTCTATTAAGCTCATGATGTCCGACGGCATATGACATCGTTTAAGCCTCTATTCATAATTTCATATGATATTCTTAAGACAGCTTATATTTGTATCAAGGCAAGCAATTTGTCATTTTCTACTAATCTCAATGGGCATATACCGATACATACTTTCATTTGAATGTACCAAACAATAGGCAAATCTATGTAATGTATAGAAAATAAAATTTTGTGTCGCAGACTTAATTTTTTCCAGTACGACAACTACATCCTCGGCTACTGGCAGCAAACCACAACAAACATTAGCAGGCTACTCAGAGCAACTCCTAATGGCATTGTCAGCTGCAAATGGTGTGGCAAGGGTTTATTAGAAGTAAAATGTCTCCATAGTGATAAATACCAGTCTTTTTAACGGCGCTTAGTATACTACGTCGTACGTCTGGCAGCGGTGCTGTTTTTGTTTTCTTCACTGATCACCTTCGTATATAAGACGTGACAGTGATTTCCAATATTTTTTAACACACTCAGATAAAATGTATAACCCGAAATCAACATCCTTTTATTTTTACTGCTCATACTTACTGAAAAAATAATAATTACCTAATTGTAGCTTTATCTTATAATACAATTAACAAAGCCTTATCATGCACCAATAAGTAAGAATAATAATATTAAGGTTATGTTTTTAATTTTAAATACACATGTGCAGCAATTCATGTCGTATTTTTTCTGCAGATCGGCTTCTAAATTAACTAAGTCACCCCTTTGCCCCGGAGAAGCGGAGAAAATAAAAAATTCTAGCGCTGATAGGTGTCTACGAACCTATCTGCAAACAGGCTAATTGAACCAACATGGGGACGCACCCTTTTCGTGGGCACCCTTATCGCCGTAGAAAAAAAACTTGCTGATTAACATATAATAGAGTCTGGAGCAATTATAGCCGCAGTAAATACAGTATTTAGGTGGCAAGAAGATGTGAGGAGATAAAAGAAGCCGTAAACTCCTGTGAGCGTAGTTATATAGCGTAGATGAGTGTGTGGCTGGTAAATTTCTGACTGCTCCCAATGCACTTGGATGTAAATAACACACTTTTTCGTATAAACATTGATCCCTTTCGAACGATTTTGACATTGATTTTCGTCGCAAATGCATATCTAATAAGACATCCTCATCAACCCCCCACAATTCTAGGGACCTATGGGAATGCTGGTTTCTTGGGGGAAGACAAAATACAATGATTGCCAGTAAATAGTTTGGTATTTCTGCATAACTACTGCTTCGACGATATCGATATAAATATGAAGTCGTACATATTATACATCTAGTGTACTCAACACGTCTGTAAAGGTTTCAGGCGGTTATATTATGTTAGGTTATGGGCAATAATTTTACATCTTCACCATTATGGAATCTGTATACGAAATAAAATGTCTGCAATTCGTCAAACTCCCTACTCTTGGTCATAGAGAACATTTGATAGCTTCTAGATTAACCTAGGTAAAGTTTTGGAAGACGACCCGGTCTGTTTTTTGGACAAAGCAATTTTTTCCTGATAAATTTTTGTGTTTTGAATAAATCTGATGTTTGTTTGTCATGCAATACATTTTTCCCCCAAGGTAAAATTGCCACAAAAATGTGAAATTAATTTTTTTTTTTAAAGTAAACCTAAGCAAACCTAACCTAACCTAAGCAAACATAATCAAATCTAACCTAACCTATCTGAACAAGTATCTGAGGTTGAATTTGCAGTGCATTATAAAGGTAACGAGATATCGAGTGGGTCATCTTACGAATCTCTACCTGGTTTGGTAAAAGAAGGCTAGATTTAGTTAGATTAGTCTTACTTAGGTTTGCTTAGAATAGATTAGTTTTAATTAGGTTTGCTTCGGTTTACTGAAAGAAATTTTTCTCCTATTGATTTTGATAGTTTTGAATTAATCTTACTTTCTTGTGGCAATTTTTACCTTGAGGAAAAATAATTGCCTGGCATAACAAACAAACATCAGATTAATTCAAAACTCATCAAAATCTATCAGAAAAAATTTGCTTTGTCAAAAAACAGACAGGGTCGTCTTACGAATCTTTATCTGAACCTACAATAACATAACCTAAATTAACCAAAACCCTAACCAACATTGACAAATATCAGAACCTTGTTAAAATGAAACAAAACTTTACTTTTCGAAGAGATCTCACAGAAAACATTGAATATCTCACAAACTAAGAATTTGCAACGGAATTTGGATTAAAAAAACCTTATCAAAATGCAACAGGTAATGCAAAAGTACAACCCTGAATTCTCTAGATCATTCTGATGAAGATGTAAATTAATACCAGTTAGGTTTCGTTTGGTTATGGTTAGATTAGGTTTGGCTAGGTACGGTTTGGCCCGGTTAGGTTCGGTTATATAAGCTTTTTATTATTTCATTACCCAAAAGTTAGGCATTTTACTTGAGATTTTTTTCCTGATTGTCATGTTATAGCCTGAATCTAGGTAAATTTCTCGAAGTCAATTGCTCGACAGTAAATTGCTCAAGAAATAATTTTTCGAACTATCAATTGCTCGACAGTAAATTGCTTAAGAAAATAACCTAACCTAACCTAAATAAAAATTAATGCGTTCTTGATTCTAACTTTTCAATTAACAATAATAGTTGTATTTGTTTATGAGTTTTATGTTTTCATATTGTTTTCTAAGTGGCAATAGTAGGATTACGTTACGCAGAAGGTGATCCCTTCTTGGCAACTCACCCAGTCTTTTCAGGTGTCCAAACCATCTGAGTATTCATATTAAATTATTATTGTAATTTACTTAAAAAATAACGTTTTTTTTTAGGTAAACATGATAGAAAACCAAGAAAATTTATTGACCTGTAAAATACAATAGATTAGATCTTAGATTATAAACAAACATTCAAGACATAAACCCATATACATCAATAAATACAAGTATGTAGAAAACTATATACATACATGTTTGGGAGACTGCATTGTGTAAAAATTGAAAATCAAAGTAGTTGAGGAATAATATGGAGATAACATTAGTGTCCTCTCCCGAGGTTATTACTTACATGTCAGATAT
>JAXIVD010003723.1:0-40000 GCA_036785275.1 Cancer borealis
AAGTCTTCATAAATCAAATTTCACATTTTTGTTATTTTGTTGTGTTGGAGAAAGAAATCTTAACATTAAGAATCAATGTCGACTCTGTTTTTTGTTATACTGTAATATTTCGTTTTTTGTTCATTAATTCCTTAGTGTGGCGACGAAGAATTTAGAGTTAATAGTTAATCTTCGTATACATTTTAGTTTAGTTCTGGATCCTGTTGCATTTGCAGATTTCTATCAGTTACAAATATTTTGAGGGAAACAGAAGTAAAATCGTATAAGTTCCATGATATGCGCACTTCAGATTGCTTCCCCTTCTCAAGAGAGGTACGGTTCATTTTCTTTTACAGCTACTATTATAAGAATGTCACTCTTAATTTCCCTAGAGTAGCATTTTCGTCCATACATTGCTTCAATGATATACGTCTCTCTCTCTCTCTCTCTCTCTCTCTCTCTCTCTCTCTCTCTCTCTCTCTCTCTCTCTCTCTCTCTCTCTCTCTCTCTCTCTCTCTCTCTCTCTCTCTCTCTCTCTCTCAACTTTGAACCCAAGGTCATGGAGTTATTAAAGTAATCGAGATAACTGTTCCATAAAGATAATTGCACTGTCCGTTCTTTAGTCCTTCACTCTTCTACTACGTCCTTCTTTCTCCCCATCTTCTCTCCCTCCCTCCCTCCCTCCCTCTCTCCCTCCCTCCCTCCCTCCCTCCCTCCCTCCCTCCCTCCCTCCCTCCCTTCCTTCCTCCCTCCCTCCCTTCCTCCGTCATTCCTGCCACATCCCTCCATCTCTCTCTTCCTTCTGGAATTCGCACAACAAACATTTCCGAACTGAAAATTCTGGTAAGGGTCTGCGCTCCACTCTTGTTCAAATTTGTCTAGTGGCATCTGCCTTTTGAGAGAGAGAGAGAGAGAGAGAGAGAGAGAGAGAGAGAGAGAGAGAGAGAGAGAGAGAGAGAGAGAGAGAGAGAGAGAATGTCTCCACACTATTCTATTCCTGTGAGAGAAGGTAGACACGGTGAGGTAGCGGACTTTGCCTGTAGAATGGGAGTGCTGTGTGCTATTGTTGATGTTAGGGAAGGACGTGAGGAGCATTGTTATTGTCAACATCGACTTGTGCAGAGAGACTTTTGCTCTCCATCTGAGAAGCTATCATAGGAGGCGCCCTTTGTGTATTTTAGTATTTTAACTTACATACATGATAGCTGATGGAGCTTTGATTAATATGTGACGTATTATGAGTCTCCGTACCCCCATGTGGGCCACCTATAACTACTTTGGTTTGTAGGGGAGGGTATACATTTTTGGTGGTTTTATAATGTGATGTGTGAATAGTTTTGAATAGGTTGTGTAAATTTAGGGTAGGTCATCTCTATGTATTTTTGTCGTAGGAGACCAGCATCACTCAGTAAAGTTAGATAATGGTCATTTCCATTATTCTTATTAGACTTGCAAGGCTGGAATAGGGTTTAGTATTATAGTAATCAGAAAAGTGAGGCCAGATTCATATTGAGCGTGACCAAGAACCTCTATGTAAGTACTAATTTTCATGAGATTCGGAGGTATCAAAATTTTCATTAAATTTCCTAAGAAATTTGTCAGAAATAATGTTTTTTTTTAATAACTCATTAAGTATTAGGTGTACATAATATGAGTGTAGAATATAAAAGAAAGAGCAGAAGAGTGTTATTTTGAGTTATAGTGAAATGGAATTGTATTGTAACTAAATGAAACGCTGAAAAATAGTACTGTTACGAACATGGATATTTCGCGGGGATATTTGGCGCAATTTTTTCACGCGGGAAGGGGAAAGACGCTTGGCGTCTCCCCGGCTCCCGCCAGTCTTGTCCCACTCTTGGGGAATGGGGAAAGGG
Source organism: Cancer borealis (assembly GCA_036785275.1). Taxonomy (NCBI): domain Eukaryota; kingdom Metazoa; phylum Arthropoda; class Malacostraca; order Decapoda; family Cancridae; genus Cancer; species Cancer borealis. Next base: position 1,854 of record JAXIVD010003723.1, read on the forward strand.
TGGAGGGGACCAACTGGGTGAGAAAGGCAGTTGTGTTGAGACTGAGACGTGCTGTGTTGCTGTTGTGTTGAGGTTGTGCTGAGGCTGAGACTGTTGTGTTCTGTGCCTCTGAGAGTGTGCCCTAAAGGGGGTAAATTGTGTAACCTTGCCAGTGCTTTGTTCAGTAAAGGAAAGGAAAGTCAACAAGTGTTTCTTGTTACCACCTAGCCGCCAGTGTTTTGGGGTAACAATCGCTAAGCTACACTCGCCACAGTGGTTCCGAGCCCGGAAGAGTAAGTGAAAGGTGTCAGTAAGTAAACAGTCATTACGATCCCTTCCTGCTCCAGTCATTCAGTAAGGCCGTGCTGACGAGAGCAGACAGCACTCACAGGAGTGAGAGTGGAGTGAAAGAGGAGGTTTGTAACAGTACTACATATTTAATTTTTTCACAAGACTTAAATCTTCTCCAAAGGTATAAGAGTTATTGGAACGGTGACGACAGGAACCGATATATCTTAACTAAGTTATTTAAGGAAGACAGATTATACGTAGTCATGGGAAAAGAAAAGTGAAACGAATATTGGCCAATTTCCATAAGGAAATTGATATTAGCCTTTAAGTTAAGGAAAGCGTAAATTATACTGAAGCAAATAGTAATAGCAAAGTAAATGTTTGTTAAGGAGGAGGAAGAAGATGTATAAACCCCTAATACTGATCTAAGCTTTGTTTGCTTGATCCGTGAACATCCCCCGATGGGATCTACCTTGACGTGGTGGGGGGGCTTGTGTGTCCGTCAGGACCGACAAGATGATCCTGAACGTAGGCTGGTGTGGGTCACCGGTGCCGCCCGCCAGGGGGATCGCCCGTCGTGGGCCGTCCTGTGTTGGCTGGAGGGTGCCTGGGCTGGTAGGCATCGAGGCCGGGTTCTTTGTTCGCCGCTGCGGGGCAAACTTTCGGTGCCACAAAGGCTACCTTTTAAACCGGGTAGTCCTGTGGGGGACGAGGTACCCCGTCCCCGGCGGCAGCGCTCGGCCCCTTTTGCCGATCCGGTAGACGGTTTACCCGTGACCCCCGATGTCATTCTTATCAATTCATATCAGTATATGGATAATCAAAATTCACTATGCCCCCCTCGAGTGGTATCCGACCAGTCCCTCGAGGCCTCTGCTGCTGGTCGCCCCCCCCTGACACCTCTGCCTGCCCAATGGACCTGGTCTCGACTTCTCTGCCCGTTCCTCAGACCCCTACTACTAAATCATCCTCTACTCCCACTACTCTCCCTTGTACCCCTACTTCTCCATCCTATGCCCCACCTCCCACATCTTCTCTCTCTCCTGCTACCACCACCCCGCCCCCCCCCCAGGGTTCGGTCCTTATTGTTCCTCATCTTTCTCTACCACTACCACGGCCTCTATTCGCACCCCTGTAGTCTCCTCATCTCACCTGCCCCCTGCTCCTCCTTCTACTGTTCCTATTTCCAACGCTCCTTCTTCTATCTCTCTTCCCTCCCCTGTGCCTTCCGCTGTCCCGACTCTCTCTTCCACTCCTACCTCCCTCCCCGTCACATCTACATCTTCCTCTATTACTACCTTAGCTCCTTATGTCCCCTCTTCCTCTAAGAAGACTACGGCACAACCCCGGACAGGCTCCTCTCGTGGCGCGTCTCGCCCTTCTGCCTATGACCTCTTCTTTGCCCCTGCCCGCTGGGATCGCTTTTTTACTATTCCCCCACCGCTCCCTTTGCTAAGAATACCCTCCACTTTCAACGCTGCTTACAGGAACAAGTGGGCAAGGTCCACTTCCAGACCCGACCTGACCGTTCACGCCTGGTACATGTGGAGACTGAGGCTCAGTCTCAGGCCAGGCCAACTTGTTGGCCCCATCCGGTGATCCGTTCTGTGCAACCCCTGACGACCGTCTCAACACATGCACTGGCACTGTCTCCATCTTCCAACAAGACTGCCCTATTGACGACAAGGTCTGGTCAGACTGCCACACTGACCTGTTCGACCTACTCAGCGAGTATGACGCTGTCAACGTTCGCTGCTACACCTTGTCTCCCCGAGGTCGCCAGAAAACCCCCACCAATGTTGCACGGATCTCCTTCAAGCGCCACGAACTCCCTACCCAAGTCTACGTTGGGGGCGTTATGCTCCCGTCCCGCCTTATGTTCCTCCACCTCGCCAGTGCCGAAACTGTTGGCGCTTTGGACACCCCGAAAAACACTGCCGCTCCGCTCTCCGCTGCCCTTTGTGTGGCCTTACCCACACCCGCGATCAATGCCATACCACTACCCGGCGCTGCTGCAATTGTGGTGGCCCCCATAATGCTCTCTACCGCGGCTGCCCAACATACAAGTTTGCGGCTGAAGTCGCTGGTATTCGCTTCTGTGATGGTCTCACATTACGTGAAGCCCGTCAGAAAGCCCGTCGCCTAGGCTTCACCCCTTCTCCTCGCCATGTTGCTGCCTCCGCCTTTGCCCCTCACTCTCCATCCACGTCCTCTTCTTCCCGCCCCGGTCCTCGGCCTCCCTCTCCTATACCTCCTTCCATCCATCCCTCTCCTCTACCTCCTTCCTCTTCCTTCTCTCCCTCCCACCCTCCATCCTCCATCTCCTGCTCTAATTCTTTTGCTGTCCTTGACCCTGATACTCCTACCTCCACCACCACCCGTACTCCTGCCCCTCTCTCTCCACGCCCCCAGCGCTCCCACTCTACCAAGCGACACCTCTCTCAGGCTTTAGTCTCCTCTCCCCCACCAACCACCTCTCCTGCTCCCGCCTTGATCTCTTCGCTCCCTCTCCACCTCTCTAAAAGGACTCGCCCTGCACCTTCCTCGCCCGCTCCTTCCGAGGGTGATACCCTCGATGCCATCGTCGCGTTCATAAAGAACACGGCTCCCTTGTCTTCTCCTCCTACTTCCTTATCTCCTCTCCCGGCACCTCCTATCCAGGTCGTGGCTTCTGTTCACCCCCCTCCCAAGCACCTCCCTCCTACCCCGACTCCCCCTCCTCCACCTTCTTCCTCTGCTGTCTCCCCTTCCCGATCCCTCCTCCAGTCCCCCTCTCCCCCTTCTCCCCCCGGCGCTCCGTCCTCTCCCCTTCCCCGCTTTACTCTCCCTTCCCCTCCTCGTCCTACCCCGCCTGTTCTTCGGTGCAGTCCCCTTCGTCTGCCCCTCCTCCTCCTTCCTCTGCTGCCCGATCTCTCCTCTCTCTTCCCCTACCATCTGGCTACTCCCGTACCGATCGCCTCTCTCAACCTTCTCCCTCTCCCCCTACTTCGCCCGCTCCTGACCCTCTTCCTTCTTCCTTGCTTCATATGGATATGGACCCCAGTTCTTTACCTCCTGCGAACGCTCCTCCCTCAGCTACCCCCATTCCAAGTCTTATTCTCTACTGATCATGTCTCTCCGTGCCGTCAACGTCCTTCATCTGATCTAACCCCTACCCGACCCTCCCCCCCACCTAGTTCTGCTATCCAACCCTACTACCTAACCCTACTACCCAAATAGTGCCATATGGCCTTTGTTGCCTGGCACATTTACCCCCCCCCCCCCCCCCCCCCCCGCCCCCACATTACAATGACAATGACAATGATCCGTGAACAATTGATGCAGCCTTCCCTGAATAGAACCGTTTTCTTTTACTTATTTGAATGAGACGTAACTAATTTATAGACTATTTTTCTTCTGTGTCGAAATTTTAAAAGTTACGTATGAAGTGAGTGAAGTGATATTATAATACCATTGGTGCATAAAAGAAGTCGTGTCACAAAAGCAAGTACGCAAAACACGAACAAAACATTACCAACGTCATATGTAGTAGTGTCACTTCTCATTTGAATATCTTATCTATTACAAGTTAATTTATCTTATAATATACTTTTATCACTCTTCAAACAATGTATCAGCATATTTCGATAATCATTGTCTTACTGTCCTTCATGTATAAGGTTATTGCTAATGTTAGCCTATCGTTGTGGCACTGCGTTAGTGTTAGTGAGGGTCAGCTGTTCCCTCGACGCACCAAAACAAAGCCAAGATGAACGCCAACACGCAGGTCCTCGAATTGGTGCGTTATTTTCCTTCCCTACACTTAATCCACCCCTTTATACACTTGCCAACCATTGTTACTGACTCTTAGAAGTATGTGGCATTATGATGAAAATTTTATTGTAATTGCAAAGGTAATGTGTGAGAAATATGTGGTTATCAGTGTGGCTGTGTTCCCTTCCCCTCCCTTGATGTTGATGTAACCTCACACACCTGACTCACCACCTTGAGTATTATGTTGATGTGTGTTTTCACTTTAAATTGTGTGCTATTTTTTATTGTATTGTGGAAAGATTCGTCAAATATTCGTGTCAAAATATTGTGTTGTGTTTGTATTTACTGCACGTATCAACTTACTTCCTGGTGTGTGGAGCAGGTTCACACAAAGGCAGGCATGCTCCCTATGGGTGAATTTTATGGATGGTTAATATTCGGTTCCTTAACCTCTCAATATCTCTACCTATTTAATGTACTGCAAATTCAACCTCAGAAACTTGTTTAGATCACCTTAAACAATAATAAACAATAATATTTCACTGTTTGAAATAGTAAAATATCTGGAGGGGGTCTTACCTATCTCTCAATTCCTTACTTATTATAATAATTTAACTTGTGAAAACAAAATGAACGTCACCTGACCTTATGAAATGTAGATATCTATAACTTGCACCTAATTCTTAACAGCTTATAGAAACTTTTTGTTGGTGATATTTTAGATCATTAAGAGACATTTTTCGGTAAAGTTTCGTGCATTATAAAGGTAAGGAGATATCGAATGGGTCGTGTTACGAATCTTTACTCATTTTCTTCTATGACATTATTCCCAAGAATTTCCGTCCCCCTTTCCCTGCTTATGGATTCAAAATGGAATGGGAATTTTGATTAAGTAGATGAAAATCAAACCTAACGTCACCTGACCCTTTTGGGCAGAACTATTACTGTCATAGGTTGTACTAGTACTTGGTGAGGAAAGATGGGTAAAGTAAATCTCAGAAATGCTACATTTGTGATGGAAATACTATAGAAGAAGTGTCTTAGAATGGTGTAAAACACACACATAAAAAGGTTATTAAAGGGGCGTTTTAAAAGGTTCCTTCATCTCAATTCTACTGTTGACAATATTATAAATCATTATGTGTACTAAATACTTCAAAAAAGTAAGAAATGTGATTCTTTAGTTACACATAAAGTGTTTAAGATGATTGCACTTATTCCTTAAAACCATGAATCTCAATGTTGAAAGTGTAGGGAAGAAAATTGAAATGCAATGCTGTGGATAAAGCAGAAATAGGAGGAGTTACAACATTTGAGAGAGAAGGTGGTAAGAGTGAAAGGAATTGAGTGTGCAAGGATGAGAGTGAGCAGTGAGCTGACATGGCTACCCCCACCCCGTTGGAGGGAGCTTCACATGATAACATCAGATTGGATGGATGTACAAATAGATAAGCTGTTGAATATTCAAAAGATTTACATAACAAGCATAATCTGTTTTATATCTTAGGGACAGGAGTTCGTACACACCTTACACCCTCACACATCCCTGTTAGGAATCATATAATGTTTCTCTACTTGAAAAAAAACAAAAAACATGATGGATTAGTGCAGAAGTAACAAAACTTTTCAATTTTTTGGCTGCATCTCAAGTATCAGATCTGGGCATACAATTTTGGGAGGTCAACTTCTATGTTCATTTTGGTATATTAACTGTAGTATGTGGAACTATCATATCATATTATTTCATTATTAAGTAAGAAGAAAAGTCTCATTTTGAGCTTTAGTCATTTATTTACAAATTTTGATAATTTTCATTTGAGTAATTTTATTAAAACTCCTACCAATTAATTCGTTATTGTGTGTCACAGTAATCCCTCACTTATTACAGGCATTTCTTGTAAATTTAGCTCATTTATTCCTTGCTTCAGATAGCCACACCCTTCTTTTTCTTTTTTAATCATGTCTATCTTACAGAAAATATATTTTGGGTAACCTTAAAAACATAGTGTGCTAGGGAAACAAATGGACTATACCAGGTGAGGTGTGGACCATATACCCTTATTTGCATTGTTTAAATAACTCGTGCTTTGCGAGTTTGAGATGTTGACTGTACTTATTGCACACCATATAACAGTAACACTGAAAACTAAAGTGTTTATGTATCCCTTATATCATTGATACAAATGTCCAATCTTATGTAGATGGAACGAGTGGAGGAATAAGTTACGTCAAACTTTCACTCAAATTTATTTCATGCAGGTGGATAGTTTTTTGAGGTAGTTGATGATTTAGACCAGATGAAAGCGTGCTATACATATTTTTGTCATGGTTAACACAATTGTGGAACTGAGTAGAACTCGACAGTTACTGTTTGGGACGTGGCTGCTTCCCAGTCGAGAGAAAAATTAATCAAATCTTCATACTCCAGCTGGTGTTTGAACATGTATGCACATCACCTGTTTCATAGTGCATGAACTTACTGATTTGACATTCATGAAACTAGATTTTGATTTTGATCCCTTCCAAAAAATGCACAGCAATTCTAACTGTTAATATGAATGGAAATGGAATCCAACTGTGAGAATTTCCCTCACGATGGTTTTCAAGAACATCATACCTTTGTAGGACAGAGAATGTATGTGTTTATTTTCATATTCTAGTTTTGTTTATGAATTTCATATATTCATGTTGCTTTTATTTCTGGCAATGTTGATGGTTTTAGGGGAGACATTGATGCTAATGGTCTTATTTTGTAAAATATTTATCATGTAACCTTGTTTTCAGAATGTGGAGGGGAGGCAAGTGGATGAAGCAGTGCTAAGTCTTTTCCACACATTACTATTCCATAGATCAACAGGAAAATTCCACTACAAAAATGATAACACATATGCGGTTGGCACCATTGGATTCCAGGATGTAGACTGTGACTTCATTGACTTCACATATGTAAGTCATCATCAAAAATTTTATTCACGTCCCATGTGACTTATATGTAAATTGAAGATGGTAATATGAATGTTATGAACTGGGTTCAAATGGTAGCAGATAAGAATAATTAAACTTGGGGAGTTTTAAATCTGTATGATAACTATAAATTAGTCATCCCCCAAAAGTGGTTTGTAGAAGCAGCAGAGCATTAAAAGCATGAAATACCATATTAGGATTACATTGCTTCTCACCTGTACAGTTAACTTTATAGGAAGTTTAAGAAAATATATCCTGAAGAAATAAGAGGCAACTCAATGCTGTTGTGGCCACCACCTCAAGGAAGTTCCTACAGTAGATGTAGCATCAGAACTGTATATAATCATAAGATATACTGAATTGTACTGTGTTATACAGGTGCGGTGTTCCTCTGAGCAGCTAGACAGAAGCATCCGGCGAGAGGTTAGTGGCTTCTGTGAAGCTATCCGTGCACCAGATGCTCCTCCCAGCGGCCAGGTGCGTGCACTTATATTTTCAACACTCTTGATCAAGTAGCAGCTTCAAGCTTCAAACATTGTATGTAATGGAGTAATCAATGATGCATTCATACTCCTTGATCTTGTAATAGTTGTCATATGAGGCAAGATTTTTATTAAATGTTTTTTCATTAGCCGTGAGAGGTCTGCACAGGTGCCTAACGTTTGCCCTTCTACATGTAACCCACTCCCACAAAATGTTTGCCTTGTACACCGGCACCCACAGGCCTCTGTTAGGCATTTACATCTACATTTTCATTGACGGAATGTATGTATATTGTTGGTACACAGGTTGCTTTGGAATTCTACCAAAGGAAGCGTGGCAGATGGCCTTTTGCCACAGAAAGTATCCCTTGGGAGGTGTGGACGCTCAGAGTTAATGTTGTCTCCTTGAACAATGAACATGGTAAGTGTTATTATTTGATGGAATACTTTTTACTAACTTACTGCATGTGACTAAAAAAAGTAGTAACATCAATTGTATCAGAATGTTTTTTATATTTTTCTTGAATATTATTGTGATCTGCAGTAAATGCTTGCAAAATGCCTATTCTTTTTAAATGCAAGAAAATTATAATGAATTAGCAAAGAACTATTAATTGTTGCACATGATGTGAATGTGAATAAAAGATGAATGTATGAGGAATGGTATTATTTTATGTTAGATATGTGATTTGTTTTTCTTATGTTAGTTTTCTTTAGATTAGATGTTTTTGTTTAGCTTGCCTTGGATGTCACCCAGCATATACAGGAATAAGCAATAATGTGTTTTAAAAACTATAATAATTCAGAATTTGAAATTCATAGTTGAATTGATTTTATACTTCATCATGAAGAAAATTCCATCAAATATAGTCTTTGTTCAGTGGAATTCTGACAAAGGTTGATACATGACAAGTGTGTGCATTGTTTACTCAGAACGACAAATCTGGCGAGAGAAGGTTGGTGATTCCCTTGGTGAGCGGCTACTTCGCATCACTGACACACTCAACAGACACGACTACATACCCTCACCACCAAACCAGTCCGATATTGACTACATCTATGACACCAATTTTCCTGATGTTCAACCATTTCTTTTTAAGGTAAGCATGATTATTGTAATGAACCCTTCCTTTTAAAGGCAAACAAAACTAATGATACCTTATCATGGAGTGTATGTTTTATATGAGACATGACATGACACTATGAAAAAAGTTTGTGTTGCATTCATGGACCTTGAATCAGGATAAATGAAGAAACAAGGTACGCATGGAGGAGAGGTGAGAGGGGTGAGCAGAAGAGTATGATTGATTATAAAGCTGTGGAGGAAAAATTGGTGAAGGATGTGTAGGATGGTAAGGCAGTGAGAGGGATGTTTGAAAGGTCACATCACTATGTAGTTTAGTCTATGGTGAGTTTGATAACTATTTGATGTGATATCTGTGCTCTGTTTGCAGGTAAACCACACTGTATCGACCCCCAGCAATCCCTCTACTACTACCACTATCAAGAAACTGCTCAAGGACACATTAGCACTATAACATTGGCTTAGTTCTAGGTTACTGCAGCATTTGTGTTTGTGCTGAGCTACAAAGGTCAGTCAAGTGTGGAGTATAGGCTGCTGCTGTGAAGAGTGCATACTCTCATTTGTGTCTTTTCAGTCATCAGAGAGATGTGTGATACACTATGTTGGTCTCAGAGAGCTTTGTAAAATTCTGGTTTGGAGTGGTTTAGCCTTCATCATATAAAGAGTGTTTTGTAATGAAGGCTCATGAAAAGAAAGGGTGCAGGAATATTTGAAAAATGCACATTTAAAATATTCTTGACTTGAGATTTCTAGCAAAATAGATTATATTTCTAGAATTACTGGCTTGTAAGATGGTAACTTTGAAAATGAACACCCACATTAATCCATCCATGAATGAAAACTTGCACTGAGTGGGTAACTGCAAGTACCAATTGATTATCTTATGATTTATACCTAGGGTGGTGAGCAACAGCTGGTGCTTGATATTTATTTTGATAAAAGTAATATGATATCATCAGTCAAATCATCTGGTTCAAAAGTGGCTAAGAGCAAACAGAATACTTTCTCTTAAAATTCTTGCGACATAAAAAGCACTAAAATGGCTTTGTGATGAAGAGGACACCAATCCTTCACTCTTGCAGGAACATTCCACCACTACCATCACCATTGTCATATTCATTAGTACAGTGTACTAATTGAGCTTAAAATCACAGTTGAAGACTCACATGAAAATAGAAGTACAATTCAGTTTATCAAAGTTGTGTAAGACCACTGGTGTGTGTTTCTCACAAATGGCATACATTGGTGCCATTTTTACCATGAACTGGTGATAAAACAAACATGAAAATTGAAAAGGGAAATTGTCGTTGGTAGTAAAGATTTTGAGAAGAGAATTTTACAACATTGTGGGCAGATTCCTTTATCCCACTGGGAGTAACATAACTTACTGAGCACAACATATTTTGTCTGTCACAAAGGTATGTTTTTAGTTTAGTTTCAGAACCATTTCATATATGATTTTAGCTTACCCATATATACCTGGTATGTGGTGAGACCCTGTACTACCGGCCCCCATACCAGGAACAGCCTTACCTCACTTGTTATTTTACCTCATAAACAATATTATTACATGGATGACAAGTTGAGTTAGAGCTTTATTCTCTTACAATGATGGTTTTGAACAATACAAAATCATGCTTGGATGTAAATATTCAAACCAATACAGTGAGGCCTTGACATACAAAGGATTAATGCGTGATAAAAAATGGGTGCAGTTACTTTCTGTGCTTAAGTTTCATATATAATACAATACAAGAAATACAGGCTATGATGGGTGGATGAAGGCAACACACCATGTTGAGACATGTGCCAGTGTGAGGCACACAATTGGTGTTTTGGGATGACATAAGTATTCTAACAGTTTTATAAGGACAGGATGTAAATACATAGTCATCAATATCTTACACTTGCACTGTGTAAGAACATGATACAAGGAGGAAAAGTTATTTTCATTGTACTGTGTCAAAATAGAAATTGAAATAGCTTATCCATTGATGCACTTTGTAATGACAATGTACATCCATGCAAATCACAGCAAAAATACAGAATAATACCAGAAATACTCATTATAATGCAAGGAATACTAGTATATCAAGATTATAACTTGTTACTGCTGCAAAAGTTAAAATACTTGTTTGAATTTGAGTTACTTGGCCACTTAATCTTTGCACCCATGAGATCACCAAACACCATTATAAGTAAATGTGATACTGTTCACTTTTTCATATTATTTCATTGTTATGGTGGAGCTCTTATACAGCCACTACAGAAAACTGCGGTTGTTTGCTTGTTTGTTTGTTTTGTTTTGTTTTTTTACATCACAATGAATGGAATGTTGTGTTAAAGTTACAGTATTTCTAGGATAGGCTTCACCTTGTGGATCATATCTTAGGGTCTCACTGTATTTTATGAAAATGGCAGTGCACTAGTACGCAAAAGAGTGGCAAGCTGAAGTTTTGTTATGTAATAACTCATGCAAAGCCTAGACGAGAGAATGACTTATACTATATATTAATTTCCATGCAAGTATTTCTTGAAGCACCACCTTAAGAATTTTCTTCTCATATATAACACCACCTGGCAGCTTTCTTACCCTTTTTCATATTTTAATATGCACACGTATACTTCATTGTTTTTTCAGCATGCATGATACATGTATGTAGTTTTGCACTGAGATTGGGTGAGAATTACAGCATTCTTCATCCTCTGTCCCGATAATAATTAGCACACTGATAAACAACATAATTTGTAAACCATTGTACTCACATCCACATGGTGTACACAGATTTGTACTATATGCATCATATTTTTTCTTAATGTGCCAAATCTGTGAATGAGGTAGTTGATGATTTGTCCAGATGGTGATTAAGACGGAGGGATGAAGAGTCCAGGGGGAAGAAACACTTGATTCTCCATTTGTGTTTGTGATACAAAGTTAAGTCATTATTTCAACCTCTGCAAATATATATGGTTTTCATTATGCCACCAAACTGGTAATTAATGATTTTCAAGAATAGCATGATTCATCTTTAATTATACTGTTGCTTGCAAAGTTAGCATGACTCGGAAATTCATGAAAACTAATTATCTTTGTATTATTATATTGATATCCAGTATCTTTTATACTTGTTGCTATTACATGAATATTAATGTTTCACTTTAGAAAAGAATGTACAATAATTAAAGTCCTGTATGAATATGTTGATCTCAGTTGAATAGATCTTTTGGAAATTTGAAATATTGTGAGCAATTCTATTAATCAGTACTCACATAAGTCCTGTTGAGTGCAATTTAATTTATGTCACCACTCTTAGGTATATTAACCATATGTGTTATAACACCAATACATTTTGGGTGTTTTCAAGAAAGGATAAAAAAACTTTTTGGTCAGTTTCACACATTAGAAGTACTATTTCTGTAAATATAAGCTTAACATGCACTTTGTATTGAGACACTGTTGTTACTCTTATAACAACATATGTTGCTATGGAAACATTTATAGTTTAAGATAAGTTTTGTAGAATTTTATACAAGTGTTTAGCTTTTTAGAATGTTTCTTTAATGTTTGAAAAAAATTGTACACCGGTGAACAAGAAGTGTTTTGAGGATGTCCAAGGAAAGTATGATGAGAACAGTAATGTTCAGATGATCCCAACCCTGATGACCCGCCCCTAAGTAACAAGTAGGTGTTAGACCCTCTAAGTCCATGGGTATTTTGATCCAATAGGGGAGGATCAGAGGCCCAAGATACAAACTTCCTGAAATCCATGAAAGTAAGCAATCGTAAAAATGATTTATATGTTTTTGTACTCTAATCGTGGCACCGCACGCCTGCCATAGGAAGGGAAGTACTTAGTGTTTTACAATGTAAGGATTACCACTTGCATATCTTGTTTCCTTAATACTGAGTTGAAGCATTGAATACAAAATTTGTGAGGAGTGTGTCTAAACTCAGAATCCTAATATTATGTGATCAAGTTTATATAGTAGGTTACTAGAGACAGAAATAGGCTGCTAGCTAGGAAGATAGGTAATCAAGCTTTTGTAGTGAGAAGATAGCAAATGTAGATGGATCAGCTGTATTTCACACCCTCATTGTTTATTTTACATGTACATAGCCATACTCATACATCATTGTCATATCCTTAGTCACTGTATTATGAAACTCAGCTTCTTGTGAGTTCATATAACAAAGTAGCACCATTGTCACATAGATCTTATTTAATCATAGCTATAAATGTCTATCACAATAACTTATTTTTGTAGTGGTCCAGTTTGCTGATTTTTAACAAGTGAGATATAGTGTTAAGCTTTATAGGGTTGTAGTATTATTACAACTTCACCTTCCATGCTCTCTTGACCACCTGGATATAGTTTGCTCTTTTTTCCTTCAATAAATTGTTTTACCATGTACTATTGATAATTTTTGGTGCTCAAAAACCAAGTGAACGCATGCAGTATGCTGTTTTCGAAATCTACTGCAATTATGTGCTTTAATTTACATAAACATTGTGTATAGGTTGAATTAAGAGGGAGTTTGGATATTTTTCTTTTTTTATATTTTTCCACCACTGTTTTATTGTGTTGTGATGCACTTACATAAACAATGTCACTACTTTAGTAGACATGGTGGCTGCACCCAGAAACTCACAATAGAATAGACTCAGGTTCATTGTACATGTAGAACTAAATAGCATACTTCTATCTTTATAAACTTATTGAATATACATATTTTCCCATGATGAACTACAGCAACAGGAAAACAATGGACTTGTTTGTGTGAGAATCTGACGTGAGGAACAGGAGTCTTTTACCTGATGTATATCTAATAGTGCATGTTATTCTCACCACAGCACACTTGATATTTCCACCTCCTGCACATCCGTGAACCACCACACGTTGCTAGTGTTGAACCATTTCCCTACATCATTGCCAAGGGAGTTGGTGCATCATTAGGTTGAACAAGGTGGCAGTTGGTACTGTTTGAGCCAAATAGGAAGTGTTACCTTATAAGCCTCAGATTTTAAACTTTGTGTAAGTGTCCTGATAACATATTTTGTGAATAAAATGCAATTAAAAGGTTTTGTTCAGATTATCATATAACACACTAAAATTAATGGATTTAGAAAGTTTTTTTTATTAGTATTTGGTTTAAAGTAAAGTTGATTAATTGATGTAGAATAAACTTTCCAGAAAGGTCCATGGAATGATTGTGATTGACGGGTAAAGGAGATCACAGAGTAGGATTAGAGAGGGTTTAGGAAAAATAGGGAATGTGTGAATTGGTTCTTTTCACTCGGGATGATAGTTGAAAAATAACAAAAGAGAAGAAAGTTTCTATTCCATTTATGGGCCTTGAAAAAGCATACAACAAAATTCATTGGACGTCACTGTGGGATGTATTGCAGGTGCATGGTGTGAATAGGACAAAATATTTTTTCATAAGGATGCTGAAGTATGTATTGGTAAATGAAGAAACAGATTAGATCACTGGAATGTATGGGGGTGTGAAGAAGGGGTATGTTATGTACACGATATAAAAAAATAAATAATTTATTTGTGTGGAGCTTACACTTCTCAGGTAATGCCCCCTCATGGGATCTACCTTGTGGTAGGGGGGCTTGTGTGTCCGTCAGGACTAACAAGATGATCCCGACCGTAGGCTGGTGTGGGTCACCGGTGCCGCCCGCCAGGGGGACCACCCGTTGTGGGATGTCCTGTGTTGGCTGGAGGGTGCCTGAGCCGGTAGGCATCGAGGCCGAGGACTTTGCTCGCCGCTGCGGGGCAAACTTTTAAACCGGGTAGCCCTGTAGGGGACGAGGTACCCCGTCCCCGGCGGCAGCGCTCGGCCCCTTTTGCCAATCCGGTAGGCGGTTTATCCGTGACCCCCGATGCCATGTTCATTAAAACAATAGTATATGGATAAATCAAACTTAACAAGTCCCCCTCGAGTGGTATCTGACCAGTCCCTCGAGGCCTCTGCTGCTGGTCGCCCCCTACCTGACACCTCTGCTTGCCCAATGGACCTGGTCTCGACCTCTCTACCTGTTCCTCAGACCATTCCACCTTCTACTCTCCCTTGTACCCCTACCCCCTCCACAACTTCTCCATCCTATATCCCACCTCCCACATCTTCTCTCTCTCCTACTACCACCCCACCACCCCCCACAGGGTTCGGTCCTCATTACTCCTCATCCTCCTCTACCACTACCACAACCTCAATTCGCACCCCTGTAGTCTCCTCACTTCACCTGCCCCCTGCTCCTCCTTCTACCGTCCCTATTTCCAGCACCCCTTCTACTACCTCTCGTCCCTCCCCTACGTCTACCGCTCTCCCGACTCTCTCTTCCACTCCTACCACCCCTTCAGCCTCCCTCCCCGTCACATCTACATCTTCCTATATTACCACCTTAGCCCCTTATGTTCCCTCTTCATCTAAGAAGACTACGGCACAGCCCCGGACTGGCTCCTCTCGTGGCGTGTCTCACCCTTCTGCCTATGACCTCTTCTTCGTCCCTGCCCGCTGGGATCGTTTCTTCATTATCCCCCCCTCCGCTCCCTTCGCTGAGAATACCCTCCTATTTCAACGTTGTCTACAGGAACAAGTAGGCAAGGTTCATTTTCAAACCCGAGCTGACCGTTCACGCCTGGTACGCGTGGAGTCTGAGGCTCAGTCTCAGGCCATGGCCAACTTATTGGCTCCATCCGGTACCCGCATCTGTGCAACCCCTGACGACCGTCTCAACACATGCACTGGCACTGTCGTAATTTCCCCACAAGACTACCCAATTGACGACAAGGTATGGTCAGACTGTCACACTGACCTACTAGATCTACTCAGCGAGTACGACGCTGTAACCGTTCGCTGTTATACCTTGTCCCCCCGAGGTCGCCAGAGAAAGCCCACCAATGTTGCACGGATATCCTTTAAATGCCACGATCTCCCTGCCCATGTCTACGTTGGGGGCGTCATGCTCCCAGTCCGGCCTTACGTTCCTCCACCTCGCCAGTGCCGAAACTGTTGGTGTTTTGGTCATCCAGAAAAACACTGCCGCTCCGCTCTCTGTTGCCCTTTGTGTGGCCTTACCCATACCCGCGATCAATGCCACACCACTACCCATCGCTGCTGCAATTGTGGCGGCCCCCATAATGTTCACTACCACGGCTGCCCAACTTACAAGTTTGAGGCTGAAGTCGCCGGTATTCACTTCCGTGACGGTCTCACATTACGTGAGGCTCGTCAGAAAGCCCGTCGCCTAGGCTTCACCCCTTCTCCTCACCATGTTGCTGCCTCCGCCTCTTCCCCTCACCTTCCAGCCACGTCCTCTTCTTCCCGCCCCGATCCTCGGCCTTCCTCCCCTACCCCTTCTTTCACCCATCCCTCTCCTCTACCTCCTTCCTCCTCCCTCTCTCCCTTCCACCCTCCATCCTCCATCTCCTGCTCTAATTCTTTTGCTGTCCTTGACCCTGATACTCCTACCTCCATCACCGTCTGTACCCCTACCCCTCCCTCTTCACGCCCTCAGCGCTCCCACTCCAACAAACGACAACACCACTCTGAAACTTTGGTCTCCTCTCCAGCTCCCGCCTTGATCTCTTCACCCCCTCTCCACCTTGCTAAAAAGACTCGCCCTGCACCTTCCTCGCCCGCTCCTTCCGAGGGTGATAACCTCGATGCCATCATCGAGTACATAAAGAACACGACTCCATTGTCCTCTCCTCCTACTTCCTCATTTCCTCCCCCGGCTCCTCCTATCCAGGTCATGGCCTCTACTCACCCACCCCCCAAGCACCTTCCTCCTACCCCGACTCCCCCTTCTCCACCTTCTCCCTCTGCTGTCTCCCCTCCTCAACCCCTCCTCCAGCCCACCTCCCCCCCTCTGCACCCAGCGCTCCGCCATCTCCCCCTTCCCCGCTTTACTCTCCCCTCCCCTCCTCGTCTTACCCCGCCTGTTCTTCGGTGCAGTCCCCTTCGTCTGTCCCTCCCCCACCTTCCTCTGCTACCCGATCTATCCTCTCTCTTCCCCTACCACCTGGCTACTCCCGCACCGATCACCTCTCTCAATCTCCCCCCTCTCCCCATACCTCATCCGCTCCTGACCCCCTTCCTTCTTCCTTGCCTCTTATGGATATGGACCCCGGTCCTTTACTCCCTGAGAACGCTCCTCCCTCACCTTCACCCATCCCGAGTCTTATCCCCTACTGATCATGTCTGTTCTTCAGTGGAATATTCGTGGTTTTCATGCCCATCGACAGGATCTTCGCCAACTCATTTCCTCTTATGCCCCCATGGTCCTCTGCCTTCAGGAAACCTTCCTTACTAGCCCGCCCACCCCTATTCCTCAGTACCGCTTTTTTTCCTCCCCACACTCTATCTCTTCTGCTATCCTTCTTCACCAGTCTGTTGCTTCTACCCCTCTTCCTATCCCTACTACACTCCCCTGTACAGTCCTTCGTATCTACCTCCGCCGTTGGGTGTCTCGTTTCCTTTTACCTTTCCCCTTCCCAGCCTCTTGATCTCGATGCCCTCCGCTCCCTTTTCTCTAACCTCCCTTCCCCCCTCCTTGTGGTTGGTGATTTTAATTGTCACCACACCCTTTGGGGGGATTCTGTGGTCACCTCTCGTGGCCGCTCTCTCAACCATCTCCTTAAAGACTTTGACCTTACTATCCTTAATACTGCCGCCCCCACACACTTTGATCTCTGCACCCAGACTTTTTCCTGCCTCGACCTCGCCCTCTGTTCCCCTGACCTACTACTAGATTTCCACTGGTCGGTTCTTGACCACAATCCCTGTAGTGATCATTTCCCAGTTCTTCTTTCTCCTACTTCCTACATCCCTCTTCCCAGACCCCCTCGCTGGTGCTTTGGTAGAGCAGACTGGCGTGCTTTTGCCTCACTGTCTGCCCTTCGTCTCTCCTCTCCTGATTTTTCCTCCTCTTCTGATATGTTGATCTACTTTATCACGTCTATTATCGCTGCTGCTTTTGTCTCCATCCCCCGGACTTCCCGCCCCTTTGCCTCCAAATGTGTTCCCTGGTGGAACCCTGCCTGCACTACTGCCTTTCGCTTGAAACGGGCAGCCTGGAGTAGTTACCGATGTAAACGGGACACTCCTGGCCAGCTCCCGGCCTTTGTTAACTTTAAACGTGCCTCGGCTAGGTTCCGCCGGACCACTAGATTGGCTCAGTCCAACAGTTGGCATGCTTATGTGTCTACCTTGACTTCCTCAACCCCCATTGTTTCAGTCTGGCGCCGTATTCATAAATTATCAGGTAAACACCCACCCTCCTTTGCTCCTGTACTTCGCCTCCCCCAGGGTGATATTGCTGAACCCCTCCAGGTTGCCACAGAACTGGGCTCATTTTTTAGCAGCGTCAGCAGTGGTTCCCATCTTCCTCCTGAGTTTGCTGCCCTTAAGGCGGCACGTGAGCACACCCCTATTACCTTCACACTTTCTTCTAATACTTCATATAACATCCCCTTCTCCCCCTCTGAACTTACCTCTGCCTTGAAGTGCTGTCGTAACACCTCTGCGGGCTCTGATGGTGTTCACTATCAGATGCTCCGCTACCTTCCTACTGTCTCCCTGACCTTCTTACTTACCCTTTATAACCGCGTTTGGCTAACCGGGGACTTCCCACCCCAGTGGCGCGATGCACTTATACTCTCTTTTCTTAAGCCTAACAAGTCTGGTACTCTTCCCCAGGATTATAGACCCATTGCTCTGACTAGCTGTGTCTGCAAGCTCCTTGAGCGCATGATCAATCTCCGATTGATGTGGTACCTCGAATCAAAGAACCTTCTCTCCCCCACTCAGTTTGGCTTTCGACGTGCCCGTGGTACAGCGGAACCTCTCGCCCGCTTACAAACATATATTACTTCTGCTTTTGCCCGACGAGAATCTGTCTTAGCTGTTTTCTTTGATCTTGAGAAAGCTTACGACACTACTTGGCGCCATCACATCCTTCACCAGCTGTCCTGTGTCGGTGTCTCTGGCAACATGGGGGTTTTCCTCCATAACTTCCTGCGAAAACGTTCCTTCCGCGTTAGGGTTGCTTCCTCTTGCTCCCCCTCCTTCTGTCAGTACGAGGGTGTGCCCCAGGGCTCGGTCCTGAGTACTACCCTCTTCCTCCTGGCCATTGACGGCATCGTTTCTACCCTCCCGCCTGGTGTCAGGTCCTCTCTTTATGTAGACGATTTCGCCATTTATGCCTCGAGCAGCTCCTCCTCCCTTCTCCATCGCCTTTTTCAATCTGCTGTTACTGCCACCTCCTCATGGGCCACCGACCATGGCTTCCACTTCTCCCCTACAAAGTCTTTCTCTATCTACTTTTCACGGTCCCGTACTGCTTGTCCTCCTCCCCTTCTTCTTTATGGCACCCCTCTTGAATATCGCACATCGGGCAAGTTTCTTGGTCTTATCTTCGACTCTCGCCTTACTTGGCGCCAGCATGTCCTCTCTCTCAAGGATACCACCTTTCGCCGCCTCCGTCTTCTACAAACCCTCTCCCATGTGTCTTGGGGTGCTGACCGCAAGACTCTGCTTTCGCTGCATACTGTACTGGTCCTTTCTGTCCTTGATTATAGCTGCCATGTTTATTCTTCCGCCTCCCCCTCCGTCCTCAGCCTCCTTGACCCTGTTCATCACCTTGGTCTCCGCCTCGCTCTTGGTGCTTTCCGATCCTCCCCTGTGGAGAGCTTATACACTGAAGCCGGCCTCCCTTCTCTTCCCCATCGCCGGGCCCTCCTTTCCCTCCGCTGTTATGCCCGTTCCCTTCAATTTCCCTCCTCCGCTTTGCGTATCCCTCCTTCTCTGTCTGCAACCTTTGCCACTTGGCCTCGCTTACCTGTTCCCTTCCCCATCCGTATGCGTGCCCTTCTGTCCCATCCTTCTTCCCCCTCCCTTAATCCGCTCCCATTCTCTGTTTCCTCTACTCCCTCCTGGCTCTCCCCTCACCTCTCCTTTTGCTCCTCTGTCTTCCCTATCTCCCCGAAATCTAATACCCCTTCCTGTGTCTTACGCTCCCATTTCTCGGCTCATCTTCCTACTCATTCTGGTAGCATACACGTTTATACTGATGGCTCAAAGTCTTCTACTGACTCGGGCTGTGCTGTCCTGTTTCCTGACACTTGTTTCCAATACCGCCTCCCTCTTGAGGCCAGCGTTCTTACTACTGAGCTGTTCGCGATTCTTTTTGCCCTCCGCCGCATCTTCCGCCTCACCGCTTCTTCTTATACTATTTTTACCGACTCTCGGCCGTCCCTCTCCCTTTTATCTTCCTTTTCCTCTTCACACCCTCTTGTCCGCAACATTCAGGACTGGTTATTCCGCCTTTCTGTCCGTCACAAAACAGTTCGTTTTTGCTGGGTCCCCAGTCATGTTGGAATTCCTAGTAACAATACTGTTGACTCTTTGGCACATGACGCCCTCACTCTTCCTACCTTTTGCACTTCCTCCCTTCCTGTTTCTGATTACTTCCCAGTTTTCCGGACTTTCCTTTATACCCGCTGGCAATCTTTCTGGTCCACCCTTACCTCTAATAAACTCCACGCTGTCAAGCCCTCTGTTTCCCCTTGGTCCCACCCATCTCATCCTACTAGACGCTAGGAGACTGCCCTGGCCCGCTTACGAATTGGCCACACCAGACTCACCCATTCCTACCTGATGTTCCGTTCCCCTCCCCCCGTCTGCCCATCTTGTGGCGTCCTTTCCTCCCTTCCTCATCTCCTCCTCTCATGTCCCATCTTCGCAACCCCTCGTCTTGCAGCCTTCCCCCACCTTTCCTCCCTGTCCCGTGCCCCCCGTCTTGCTGACATCCTCGCTGAGTCCCCTTCCTTTTCACTCCCTGCCCTTATATCCTTTCTTCGTACCACTAACGTCCTACATCTAATCTAACCCCTACCCGACCCTACCCCCCACCTAGTCCTACTACTCCAATAGTGCCATATGGCCTTTGTTGCCTGGCACATTTCCCCCCCCCCCCCCCACATTACAATTACAATTCTCAGGTAATGGTAACGAACATTATATATCTGTGAAAATCAGTTTGTTTGACAACAAGAAATTTACCCTTGAGGCATATAATCATGCTGCACTGAAACAACTTTAGAACTTAAAAGATAAAGCAATTGGCGTTTATTTGGTACCTAGATAACACACAATTCAATGTACACTTACACAACATACGTAAATATACTAGTCAAAATGTTGTTGGTCCCTCGCGCTTTTTGGAAATGTTTAAATAAGTACACAACATGTTTAATGTTGCACAGGTTGCATTATTAGTATTATATCACATTATAAGCGAGAATGCTAGTATTTCCTATAGACAAAAGATACTGAAGCACCTTGGATATATAACTATTTACATGTCAGAACAAAGTCTTGGATTCCAGTTTGGTCTGCCAGTCTGTTTGCTACGCGAGGCCGTTTTATTTGTACTTTCGTGTGTATTTCACATATGCAACTTCAAAAAACTTAATCAGAGTTGTGATTATGGTCTGCAATTTATAGGGAAATAAAGACCATGAAGTAATGAAGTAACAAAATGAGTGGACACATGGTGGTGGTGTATTCATTGTTCAATTAGCGCCACTCTCTCGGAAGTGTAGGTCCTGAAGAGTGGCAATAAAGTACTCCAGATCGACCTCGCCATAATTCATATCAGTGGCTGTGTTGAGGGCCGTAAACAATGTCTGTTCTGCTATCTGAAGATTGTATACTAGATTGTAGGTTGAGGATATGTGCTGCACCTCATCCGCTGGCATGTAACCTGGGAAAATCAAAAGCTGTGAGTTAACTTTAATGTGATGTAAGAATAAAGTATCATGAGATTGCGATGCATGATGTTTTCACAAAGTTGCTATCATATCTCCAAACATACATAGAAATAAATGAAGTGCAAACATAACCTCTCGCTCAACTTGGTCTGCGAGGCAATGGCTGCTACAGAGTACAGCCTACAGAGATGGTGAGACCAACGCTGGTGGTCACACGGCGGTTAATATCCTTCTTTTTCTTTACCTATAGGTAATTTGTAGATATTCCATTTACATCTAACTTGTCAAACTGGTAGGAATGATGTTATTTTTGCAAGCGGAACCGTTAAAAATTGAGAATGGAAAAGATCCATTACCATTCATCAACATCATCAGTTAACTTGCGTGCGCACTGCGCTCTGCGCCGCGGCCATGCGATGTGACAGCTGACTGGTGGGTTAGTTAAGGAGCCCAGTCAATCATTAGAAGGAAGATAGGGAAGTGGGAGGAAGAACAGGCAAAGACACTGAGCAGCATGCCACGGAGGGAGAGAGAAAAGGAAGCTTGGAGGCGGTTAAGGAGGAACCTGGGTGGAACAGGTGCACACCAGGAGGTTAAGCTGAAGGTGAATGGCAGGGAGGCAAGCAGCGAGGAGGTGGTGGCGCCCGTGCCTGTGATAGAGGATTACTGGAAAAGGGTAATATGGAATGGGGAAGAGGACATGGGAAACTTGGCTCTATAAAGTGAAGTTAAGGAGATGGAGAGCATAGAGATAGAGGAGAAGGACATAGAAGCAGCAGTAAGAGCTATTGAAGATAGGAAAAGCAGGTGGGACGGATGGAATCTTAGGAGAATTTATAAAATATGGAGGGGAGGCACTAAGGCAGGCAGTAGCTGGGCTGTTCAGGAAGATACTTGAGGAAGGGGAGGTGCCTCATGATTGGAACAGAAGTAGGGTTACACTAGTGCACAAGGGAGGGGGTAAGTCAAGGCAGGACATAGGTAATTACAGACCCATAGCAATAATGAACACCCTGGCTAAGACATTTGGATGGGTGATAAATGATAAGCTGAGGACATGGATAGAAGAGAGTAGGGTGCTCGGAAAGGAACAAAGTGGTTTTAGGAAGGGGAGAGGTGTTCTAGAAAATGTGCTAGTGATGAAGGAGGTCATAAAGAAGAATAAAAAGTTAGGAAGAGAGCTGTACTTAGTATTCTTAGACTTAGAAAAGGCATATGACAGGGTAGATAGGAGCAAGTTATTGACATTACTGACACACAGAGGGGTAGACAGGAAGGTAGTGCAGGTGATTAGAAAGCTGTATGAGGATAACGAGGTGAGGTTTACGTTAGGTGATATTGGCACTGGATGGCTTAGAAACAATGTAGGAGTACGTCAGGGATGTGTGATCTCCCAACATTATTTAATTTATACATAGAGGAGTTGATAGTGAGGATTAAGATGACAAGGAAGGGAGCCAAAGTTGGGGATAGGAGATTAGGTTGCCTAGCTTATGCTGATGACATAGTGTTAATGGCAGAGAGCAAGGTGGACATGGAAGAGCTGTTGCAGGTAGCCAATATATATGGGCGGGAGTGGAATGTTAGGTACAGTGATAGGAAATGTAAGGTGATGGAGTTTAACAGCCAGGAGGAGGGACAGTGGGTGTTAGGAAACAACATACTGGAGGTGGTGGATAGGTACACTTACCTAGGGTTAGAAGTGAGTAAAGAAGGAATAGGAGGAGAGAAACAGATGAAGATTAATGAGGGAAAGGCCAGGAAGATGACAGGAATGATAATTAATGCAGGTGGTAGATCAATTAACAAATATGAAGTAGGAAGGAGTCTATGGAAGGGGATGGCTGTGCCGTACTGTTTATATGGGTCTGAGATTACCTATTACCGGGAGGGAGACCTAGCAAAACTGGAGAGGAGTCAGAATAGGTAGGTGGGGGTTGGGTGCTCCACGCAGTACAGCAATAGAAGCCATTAGAGGAGAGATGGGCTGGAGTACCTTCAGGGAGAGGATAGTTAAAGGGAAATTAAACTTCGTAAAGAAGATGAAAGGACTTGATGAGAATAGGTGGGTAAAGCAGGTACTGAGGGAAAATAATGGCAGGTCATCATGGAAGAAAGAAACGAATAGATGGAAAAGAAGGGAGAATCTGGAAGAGGACTGGCATAGGATGAAGCCCAGAGAGGTAAAGAAAAGGATAGAAGAGGGTGGATTAGCTAGATGGCAGGCAGGGATGGAAGTTAAGTCCACACTGAAATGGTATAGATGTAAGGAGAGGCCTGAGGCACTCAAATGGCATGTAGGAGATTGGGGCAGCAGGCTACTAGTAAAGGCTAGGACAGGCACACGAGGTGAATGCGAGGAACAGGGATGGATTAGATCAGGACTGTAACAGCTGCAGAGGAGTCAGGGAGACCATAGGACACTTCTTAGTAGAGTGTGGCAGGTACGATGAGGAAAGAGAAAAGCTGATAGGATCCATAATGGCAGTGTTAGGAAGAAAGGAGTGGTGTAGAAGACTGGAGGAGGAGGAGGACGGAGGAATCCTTACAGTGCTGGGCCTGTACAAGGAAGAGAAGGAGGGAGAGAGAGAGAAAATCATAAAAGCGGCTAAAGAGTTCCTGACACAGGCGTGGGGAAAACGGACATAATAGATACCAGGAGCAGGACAGTGAAGGAAAAGAGGACCTACGAAGCGATAAAAAGCGAGAGGTCACAAGAAGAAGAAGAAGAAGGCTCGCACGACAACCACGGTGGAGTAAGGACGTATTTTTCTCAGCCACCGAGTTTTAGCAACCGTACATGCCTTCCATAACCCTACCTACGGCCTACGGCTGTTCAAGTGCAAGTATTCCTAGCAGGAACACTTGCTCATCTGCTGCCTGCACTTTTGGGGCACTGGAGCCACAGCCTGCACGGCCCCATCACATACCCAACAACAACAGGTGGGTGGTAGTACTGCCCTGTGCCTTTTATTTTATCAGACTTTGTTGTACTTCATTGATATCCATAATCCACCGAAGGTAACGGTAAATTTATACTTTATGCCAATATTCCACATCTCTACCCCCCCGCATCCCCCCCAGCAAGCTTGGGGGAGCCTGGGGAATCGGGGTTTTTGGGGGGGTAGGCATATGGGAGTGATATATGGCCTTTGAAAAATGTAGGGGAATTTCCCTACATTTTGGGAAATTTTCCCAGATTTAACCTAAATTACCCTAACCAATCCTAACCGGGGGGGCCTGCGCCCCCCCTGGATTCCCCCGCTGACACTGTTGTAACCTAACCTAACCTAATTTACCCTAACCTAGCCTAACCGGGAGGGGGGGGGGGGGCTGCGTCCCCCCATGGACACCCCCCGCTGACACTTGTAACCTAAACTAACCTATTTATTGGTTGAATTGCAAATTTACCAAGTATAATTTCATAACTCACAATACCTTAACGAGAGCATGAAGTTCCTGGCTGTGGGGTCATCCTCTACTATTCCTCCAAGGAGCCACACACTGGGGACACTGAACAGCTGCTGGTAGGACGCCGTGCTCCCTCAGAAAGTCGTACACCAAAACGTGTTTTGAATGAAATTTTGCGATTATTTGCCAATAATCCAATTCAAAACCTTGACAAGTAACTTCAACGGTAGCCATGATACAACTGAGGAGAAAAGTGTCTCCTGCCCTATGCTTCTAGGTGTGCCACGTCTACTATTACATATAGCAAGCTGTGATTGGCGCAGCTGGTGCTGGCAATTGATGGTGGCACGTCATTGGACAGAGGAAATATAGACAATATAATAATCCTTTGTAGCAACAGGACCCAATCCCATGCTTGAAACCAAAGCCCGTGCTGAAAACAAGTGATAGTGTTTGTTTGTTTGTTTTGACTTAGAGATACAGTCCACCCACAGTCCAAAACTGTACCACATTCACGGACGTATTGCAGTGTTATTATTCATTTCCGACAGGTAGTGTAATCAGTGAAAATGTTGTAAATAGTAAGAGCAACAAGCTGAGGGTAGCCATAACCTTCGACTGTTTAATGGCATAAAGTATAGTAATACCAAGGTAACATTACAAAGAGGTATTTATATAACAACAGTAATTTGCACGCCACACCCTCCCGAGATTGTGGGTGTGAGACATCTTTTTATCCACTCGAGTGACTCGACACTATGTTCATGACTCTCATGTCGAAGTTATTTTAGACATTTATGTACTGCAGTTCCTTGGAGTAAAGTATCTGTCTCATTTAGTGTTTGTGAGATGTAATAATCGAACCTGTGCTTCATACTCAAATATTGCTAATGAAAAAACAATTCGCAACTGATGTATATATATTGATTTAGTATTGCACAGGATAGGCTACATACTGCACTAAACATATGTGAAGGTTTCAGTATACAGTTAACTTTACAAAACCCACGTTGATTAATAGGACCAAATTACTGAGACAAGCTCCTGACTTTGGATTGCACCATTTCAAATAAACCAAACCTGACTAACTTGTGATTTGCTGCAGTAGGTTAGGTCAGGTTGCAAAAGATTTATTTGGTTAATTTATAATAGATCTGCCTGAATTCAGGACTTTGTTTCATTATAATGATCTAGAATTATGTTGGGTTTCTTAAAGTGAACCACACACTGAAACCTTTACAAATGTTCAGTGCAGTATGTGTGTATCCTGTGCAGTGTATACTATAACATTAAATAGATTGGTTCAAATTTGTTCTGCAGATTTATAATTTCTTTAATACCTGGACTTCATGAACAAAATGGAGTATTTTCCCACCTGACTGGTCCTGGTCAGCCTGGTAAACAGCTTGTGCCAAATACTGGTAATCACTGCTCCATTTCTGCACGTCAAAGGGAAGCTCAGCCTCCTCAGATACATTTGGAGGAGGCGGGGCTAGTGGATGTCCTTCCTGTAGTTGTTGTAACCGTCGTCGCTGCTGTTGCTCCTCGCTGAAACCCTCGTCAGGAAGGAACTCTCTCTGAGTGTTGGATTCCTGAAGGTCAAAGTGGTGTTCAGTCTGTACAAGCCACACACTATGACTGATTTTACTGGAACTTATTTGTGCAGACTCGTGTACATTACCTGTTGCTGACTCAGTTCCCAAGGGGCATTCAGCATTGGTTGGTTCTGGTACATTGGCAGCCGACCCACCCTCGCCTGACGGGGCCTGTGGCTGTTACCTAGCAGAGCATGAGAAGCAGGTGTCAGAGGGGAGAGAACATTGTGTGAACTATTCAGGGATGAGAGATGAAAGGAGGGTTGAAACAGTTAGTATCTTTGTAATAGATCAAATATTCTACCCTTAGGTACATTAACATCAAGCCCTTATTTTGTAACTTTTGTGGGGAGACAAGGTTTGTTGTGTTACCAAGCTCGACGGAATTGTGTGTCTCCGGCTTCACCCGCGTCAGGTAGTCCATCAGCGTCTCAATCTTGTACATTCCTGCGCCTGTCCGGTCAGTGGCCAGCAGTAGGCGGGCCCGCACGTCTGGTGTCAGGTACACACCGCACTTGGAGAAAGCAACCTCTACCTGTAAATAACAAGAACATGTATGAAAAATTTGCAACAGGTAGTATTCAAAAGTATTGATTTATTAATTTTTTGTGTGTATTTGATGGTGCTTACTTGCTGCCCGCTGAGGAAATCATTGCGGTCACGGTCTAAGTCAAACATGGTTCTGCGCAGGTCAGCCATGTTCACTGGTTTCCCTGACAGCTGACGGTCCATGTCAGCAATCAGCTTAGACTCGTCCTTGTCACTGAAAAGGACCCTGCAGTGCAGTGGTGGACGGAGGGAAAGGAGGTGATTAAGGATATTTGATGGGATGTCCATAAAAAATGTCACGACGAAAGTAAATAATTCCTCGTCAAAATTTTGCTATAGTCATAATTATAGCTATAGTTATGTTGAGTTTCAGATGTGTTCCATGTGTGGGGGGGTGGGAGAAGAGAGTCTTTAATAGTACGTACATCTGTATCTGGTTGAAAGACTCACCTGTTCCTCAAGTTCACCTTCCGGGGCTGCTGTTGTTGTCTGGGCCTGGGTTGTGCCGGGTGCTCTGACTCCTCCGAATTCTCGGCCCTGAGAGGAAGCAGAAATATACATTACTGGACTGTGTTGTATAATGGAGAGTGTATGCCATAAGTTGTTGGGTGGGGCGGCGGCACCTGACCTTTGGCCGGGCATGGGTGGTGGTGCTTTGAGGGCCTCCATCCTGGACTTGGCCAGATAGTTAACCATGTCCTCATAGCGCACCATGTTCACGTGGTTCCCCACTTCACCAAACTTCTTGCAAAGGTTTTTCATGCCCTCCTCACTGAGCTTCAGCTGTGGAAGAATTTTTGTCATTCTTTTCTCTCCATGCTCTGTGGCCACGAATGTTTAGTTGTGGTACTAGAACCTTTGACTTTATTTATTTGTATTTTCATTTAGGTTCTGTAACTCGCCTGGAATTTTTTCAGTGCTCCTTTAACAATGTCTGTCGACAAAACTCCATCTCTGTCCCTGTCCTGCGCCCTCAGATTGACCAGCATCCCTTGCAGCCCACGATCAGACATCTCCTTCATATTCCTCAGCACCTCATTCCTATATGAGACAGACTTCAGTGTTGGGCTTTGTGCTAAACCTAGAAGCTCTACTCTATCAACTGAGCTGTTGGTACTTTGTATGTTGGCTGAGTTCACTGTCGATAAGCAAGGATTGTACCTTTCGCTTAATTCAAAAACCAATATAATCTATACACCAGCCTGAGCCAATGTTCCTAAGGTTGGTACTTACTTGAGGGAAATGTCATCCAGTTCTGAAAGAGAAAAGCTTTCCATTCTCTTCCCTGAGTCCTTGATGGGAGGCAGGACAGAAAAATTTCCTGGGTTTCCATCATTGTCTCGGCTGCCGGTTCCAGGAGGAGCAACGAGGTCCCCAACGCCTGTCTTGGCTCCCAGTCCTTTTTGTGGCTTCTGTCGCAGCACCAAGGGCACTCCACTTGGGGAAACAGCGTGCACTGTCGGGTGAGCCCTGCAGGGACCGATCATTATTATTTAGTTATTATGTGGGTGATGGGAGTGAGATGAAGGACGTGCTGGACTCTGTGACTGTAGTTGTTAGTGACTCGCTGCAATTACAGGTGAGGATGTATTAAAGTATGAAATGCACAGCGGCACGTGCACATCATAGGAGAGGGAAGTGCATGTGTGACTAAAGGCGTTTACATGTAATGTCAAGACCTCTTGCCAAGATGCAATGACTAGGCAAATTCTGACCAAAATATCGCAAACACTTTCAATATACGAATATCTGTGTTTGCCAATGTTTTGCATCCTCTCATGTAACGAATCACAGCTCACCAACTTCAGAACTTCATCTGTGTAGACACTGAGCGAGATAATATTTCGATTAAATAAGACGAAAGTAAGACGTTCAAGACCATAACAGTTGTAGAAATAAATAAGATTTATAATATATATGTTGTTTTTTATATAAAAGCTAACCAAAAACAAGCAGAAAGCTTGAAATATATTAGGGAAGTGTTGAAAATTGCGAACGTTGGGCCCTCTACGTGGGTGGGGCGAAGCGGATGTGTGTATTTTCATGAGAAAGAATCTGGGTATATATTTCAAATAAATCAGAAGAAAGTAAGATGTTTGAGACCATTATAGTTGATCGTCTACATAAGATTTATATTATATATATTGTTTATAATATAGAAGAACGCCAAAGACAAGCAAAAAGCTTGTAATATATTAGAGAAATGTAGAAAATAACAAGATGTGACATTCAAACATGTGTGGGTGTTGATGTTTCAATGCATTTTGTGGTTGTAGCTTCGACTTACAATTGTTCCCTTTTTCCTAATAATAAGTAAAAAGCATATCATATTGTTTACAATTATTTTCATCAAATTAAAGTAAGAAATAAGATTTTTGTATATTGCACAAAAATATGTAAGTCAAAGAAAATTTAGACACTGAAGACAGATCCAGTTTCGAACACAAAAATTTCACTTGGAGCGAGCGCAGATACGAAGGCCGGGCCCCGCGTCATGTGAAGACATCCAGTGCTCACACAGACACACACACTCTCATACACACACACACACACACACACACTCTCTCATACACACACACTCTCATACACACACACACACACACACACTCTCATACACACACACTCTCATACACACACACACACACACACACACACTCTCATACACACACACACACACACACACTCATACACCCACACTCATACACACACTCTCATACACACACACACACACACACACACACACACACACACACACACACACACACACACACACACACACACTCACTCATACACCCACGCCCACACTCATACACACACTCATACACACACACACACACACACACACACACACACACACACACACACACACACACACACACACACACATCTTGCTGCTACTGGTAAGGTGATCTGTATACGACGATATTTGGACATGTTGTGGGCTTAGGACGAGTGTGGAGGGTGCTGTAGTTTCAATACAGAATCAGCAGGATATACATACGAATAAATAAGATGAAAGTAAGATGTTTGAGATCATGACAGTTGTTGAAATACATAATATTTACATTATTAATGTTGTTTTTAATATAACAGAAATCCACAAACAAGCATAATGATTGTAATATATAAGGGAATTTGTATCACGTAGCGAGATGTTGGCCTCTACCTTAGGATGGAAGCGGTGCGAAATATACGGAGAAACCATGATATCTATTTCGAATAAATCTGAAGAAATTAAGATGTTTGAGATCATTTCAGTGCTTATAATTTAAAATATGTATATAATATATGTCGTTTTTAATATAAAAGAAAACTAAAAACAAGCATTAAAATTGAAATATATTAGGAAAATTGTGGCAACACCAACCAAGACATTTCTCCTTAAAATCGTGTTCGTGAAAACAAACGAAGTTTGGCGACACATGTAAACGCTTTAACTTTACTCATATCGACCATAAAAAAAAATTGTGCAGATAAGCTTTAAGAAAAAGAAGGAAAAAATTATATCCCCAGGAGTTTAGCATTGTGTGTATGTATGTATGTTTGTGTGCGTGTGTTAGTATGTATGTGTGTGTGCATATGTGTATGTATGTATGTTTGTAAGTATGTGATATATATATATATATATATATATATATATATATATATATATATATATATATATATATATATATATATATGTGTATATATGTATACACAGTAAAACCTCGATATAACGAACCCGCTTATAGTGAATTTTGGATATAAACGTCATTTCCTGGCCGAACCAAGTCGGATATAACGAACCAAAGTTCGTTATATCAGAGGCGTGGGGTAAGCCGGCCGAACTCTCCACTTTGTTTAAACATGAACTCGCCGACGCACACGCCACTCAGTCCACAGTTAGCTCTCACTGTGAAA
The DNA here is from genome assembly GCA_036785275.1 of Cancer borealis. Classification (NCBI taxonomy): domain Eukaryota; kingdom Metazoa; phylum Arthropoda; class Malacostraca; order Decapoda; family Cancridae; genus Cancer; species Cancer borealis. The sequence goes on from JAXIVD010003723.1 coordinate 32,645, forward strand.
GGTTGGTCGCGCTCATGCTCTCGCCACTTGCTATTTACTACGTACCTACTACCTACTAAGAAATGGCTTCGAGGACTCCTTCTTCATCCCCTGTAACAACTCTGTATGAACATGTCTTAACGAACGAAACCCCTTATATAACGAACTCGTTCTGTATTTTTACCGAACTTTGGATATAACGAATGATCGGATATAACTTAAGACCCTCCATCCCAATTGGGTCATTATATCGAGATTTTACGGTATATATATATATATATATATATATATATATATATATATATATATATATATATATATATATATATATATATATATATATATATATATATTGTTACGGTCACACCGTAACGGACACGGTTCTTATGCCCTAGTGCCGGGTGTCCACTTATGAACAACCCAGTCACAACCACGTTACGGGCGTGTACGAACTATAGTGCTGAGGTTTATACGTCCTTTTAACCCACCAAAGGACAAGAAAAGTCGACTATCCCGTAGGACTAATCACTCCGAGGGCCACACGCTGGTGGCTGGACAATAGGCTTTAAACAAGAAGTGCCTGGTTAAGGAACCTATGCACTCTTAGCCCCCAAACACAGCACCTACAGCCACCCCGTTAACGTTAAGAGGTCGCCAGTTCTTTTAACCCTCCAAAGAACAAGGAATCTCCCAATAGTAACCACCTTCTCCTCCTTACATTCTAAAGAGACTTACAGTGAGCACAAGATTACAGTGCCTAGACAAGGAGCTATCGCTCCAACCAGAATACCGCCCACAAGGTGTCTTTCCACCCACTTCTGGTTGGATAATAACTCCTCTCGACTCTAATAACACCCTGCAAAGTAGCCTCCCGCGAGGGGACTCCGTACAGTGCGTTATATGAGTCGTAATTAATTAACACTAAGACGGGATTACTCCTCGTCTGTGTTATCGCACAAGAGGCCCCAGATGGTAGGCTCTCTCTCTCTCGATGAGGACAACGAAGACAACGCCGAAAAAGCAAACAACGCCGACAACGCAGACAACGCCGACAAAACGCAGACAACGCCGAAACTACTTCCCCGAGACTGAACAGTCTGACAAAATTCTAGGTGGAGTTCACCGCTAGCTAGGTGTTAATGATACTGTCACCACACTCGTCTCAGTGCTCTGGCTTGTAACCGTTTCCTCTACAGAGAGCTACACAAATATACCCCTTATCTAATAGGCCGGTCGAATAACCCACTCCCTTAAATATGAAGAGGTTACAGACAAAATAATGCCAATTTGTGGGGAGCTCAGAGCGCGAGGTGTTCTTGGTGACGGCTAGCGGGTAACTGACTCCCTCACGGCATCTCATCAAGCTCGCAGCTCCCCGAACTGAGATGCCATGTCGCACAATGAGCACGCCGGGTTCCCCCCTACACCGCGCCATCTCGAAACATAGCCTAATAAGACCCTCTTTCACAAAATCACTGCCCCGCTCATAAGCAACACAGAACAATGACAAACATACGAGAAGATGCAGAAAGGAATTGTTTACAAGATAGGATACCTTGCAACACAAAGAAGAAAGAGGAAAAGTCAGGAAAATTAGGAGAATAAGGAAGGAAGAGTTAAATAAACAAAACGCACAGAACCTCTCATTATTGTTCTCGCTGGCAACTCTCTCTCTCCCTCTCCCGCCACGCCCGGCTGCGTGACCTTGAGATACACTTCCCGCGCCTTTCCTCTCTCTACCTCCACGTCTGGTCTTGGCTGGGGGACCGCGTGGGCTGGTTACACAAAGATGTAACCCGCTATCATGTCTCGTAACCTCGTAAGGCTAATACTTCCCTTCTCTTTATATTCACATTCCTTGCCTCCCTTCTAACACAAGAGATGCAAGCCTCTTCCATGTCTCGCCGCATACAGCTGACACAAAACACACTCCAATTCCCGCCTCTCGCCACACACTTCTACAGATGTAGAAACCACACACCCTCAAAGACCCCTAGCATGCCTTTATACTCCTTTCCTCAGAGAGGCTTCACTCCACTGCTATTGGGCCGAACCCTCACCCTCTCCAGACGACACCAATGTCACTGGCAGAGCCTACAACGAATGTCATAGCCTCAGCGTAGCCTTCTTCCTCACCAACCTCCCAACATTCTTCCTTCTCGCTCTCAGGGAATCTATTTCTCTGTGGGGGTTGACTCCCATCTTCACCAGACGATGTTATGGTGACGGGCGGGGCCCGCAACAATATATATATATATATATATATATATATATATATATATATATATATATATATATATATATATATATATATATATATATATACATATATATATAAATATATATATATATATATATATATATATATATATATATATATATATATATATATTTTTTTTTTTTTTTTTTTTTTTTTTTTTTTTTTTTTTTTTTTCTCTCTCTCCCTAAGACTAATACTTACGCAGTAAAATTTAACTTTTTTTTTTCTTCCAAAAGGTGACTTTCTTCCTCATTTTCTCGAAAGCCATTAATGATATTGGAAATATCATTCCAGCATCTGATAGACCTAATTAAACTCTACAATTGTCATTATGAATATTTGTTCTAAAACTAATAATTACGCAGTAAAATGAAACGGTAGCTTTTTTCCAAAACATGAATTTCTTCCTCATTTTCTTGAAAGCTATTAGAGCTATTGGAGATATAATTGCATCATCTGATATACCTAATTAAACTCTACAACTGTCATTATAAATATTTGTTCTATGACTAATAATTACGCAGTAAAAATAAACCGTATCTTTTTTCCAAAACATAACTTTCCTCCTCATTTTCTGGAAAGCTATTAGAGATATTGAAAATTTCATTGCAGCATCTGATAGACTTAATTAAACTCTACTACTGTCATTATGAATATTTGTTCTATGACTAATGATTATGCAGTAAAATGAAACTGTATCTTTTATCTAAAACAACTTTCCTCCTCGTTTTCTCGAAAGCTATTAGAGATATTTGATATGTCATTGCAGCATCTGATAGACCTAATTAAACTCTACTACTGTCAATATGAATATTTTTTCTAAGACTAATAATTACACAGTAAAATTAAACCGTATCTTTTTTCCAAAACATGACTTTCTTCCTCATTTTCTCGAAAGCTATTAAAGATATAGGAAATATCATTGCAGCATCTGATAGACCTAATTAAACTCTACAACTGTCATTATGAATAATTTTTCTATGACTAACAACTACGCAGTAAAATTAAACCGTATCTTCTTTCCAAAACATAACTTTCCTCCTCATTTTCTCGAAAGCTATTAGATATATTGGAAATATCATTGCAGCATCTGACAGACCTAATTAAACTCTACAACTGTCATTATGAGTATTTGTTCTATGACTATTAATTATGCAGTAAAATTCAACCGTATCTTTTTTCCTAAACATAAATTTCCTCCTCATTTTCTCGAAAGCTATTAAAGATATTGGAAATATCATTGCAGCATGTGATAGCCCTTATTTGTTCTGTGACTAATAATTTCGCAATAAAATTAAACCGTATTTTTTTTCCTAAACATAAATTTCCTCCTCATTTTCTCGAAAGCTATTAGAGATATTGGAAATATAACTGCAGCATCTGATAGACCTAATCAAACTCTACAACTGTCATTATGAATATTTGTTCTATGACTGATAATTACGCAGTAAAATGAAACGGTATCTTTTTTCCGAAACTTAGCTTTCTTCCTCATTTTCTCAAAAGCTATTAGAGATATTAGAAATATCATTCCAGCATCTTAATTAAACTCTACAACTGTCATTCTTAATATTGGTTTTAAGACCCAAAAAACCCACTTGGACCGGAGGGCTTTTTAGTGTTTCTTTCGTTGTTTTTTTTTTTTTTTTTTTTTATGGCAATCGTGGTATATATATATATATATATATATATATATATATATATATATATATATATATATATATATATATATATATATATATAGAGAGAGAGAGAGAGAGAGAGAGAGAGAGAGAGAGAGAGTTTGATTAAAAAGAAGAAAATGTCAGCTTGTATTGTGGGAGTGAAATGTCAAGAGGTGAATGAGTGAACAGCAGGAGAGAAGGAAGCATCAGTAGCTAACCCTCCCTGAAAGGGGAGTCAAATTAAATCACTATACATACCTGCCCAAAGCCCTCGTGACTGCCTTAACCTAACTAAGTATTCGGTCAAGGACTAGGGTCTGTAGGTCACTGGCTTCATGATTTGGGTAATAACGTTTTATGGAATGCGCCCCTTAACCATCCATCAGCCTAAGACCGTCATCACTTGGTGGGTAGGCTAGTCAGTCCCAGCAACTTATCGACCTACACACACACTTACACACCACGTAAATAGACGCAAGTTTATACCCGCCCCACTCAACCTACTCCAGCGTCCAGCTCGTAGCAACGGACCTGCACATCGAGTATGCAGCCGAGCAAGGGGGTGAACAAAGTATCCAGTGCTTCACACGCCACTAATACTACATAGGTTTGTGTGTGTGAGTGAAGTCGGGCACTTGACATCCGCAGGTTTTGGGGATAGGCTATATATATATATATATATATATATATATATATATATATATATATATATATATATATATATATATATATATATTATATATATATATATATATATATATATATATATATATATATATATATATATATATACATATATATATACATATATATATACACACACACACACACACACACACGTACACACAACTTTTTTTTCTCGATAGTTACGTAACCGAAATCCCATGAACAATTTTTCTTAGAGCTTTGGTGGCAGTGACTAACAAAAAAGTGGAATGTAAGTAAGAGGCACGGCAGCAATGTGGAAGGTGGAGAGAGAGCGAGAGTAGGAGTTTGCAAGAACGAATATCTTGAAGTATAGAAATGAAGAGGAAAGGCAGGAGGCAATGAATAACGTGGGAGGACGGGAAGGAAGGTAAGAACAGGATGGTGCTATTAAATATTTCAAGATATTGAACGAACCTGAACCCCGCTCACATACCGTACATTACACACACACACACACACACACACACACACACACACACACACACACACACACACACACACACACACACACACACACACACACACACATATATATATATATATATATATATATATATATATATATATATATATATATATATATATACACACGTTTAACCAGGTCAGATGGATAGTAAATAAGAAAAATGAAGCCTTATGTAGGTCGAGTAATTCTCGTTTATCAAAATACTTGATTAGTTTGCGTTCGACCCGTTTATGTGACTACCATGGTAACGCCCCCTCTCCCCCTCTTTGCGTAGTATTCTCATGGTTACTAAGTGTATGTGCTGGTGACTACACTCTGGAATACCAATAATCCGCCTGCATCTGTATTCCTGCCTTGCTGTGACTTGAGTTTTTCAAGGAGGAAATTATATGTTTGTATCAGACCATCATAGTGACTACCATTTTTTTTCTTCAATTGCTCTACTATTCAGTCTCATTCGGATCATCATTGACTTATTTATCTTTTTATATATTTATATTTATTTATATATTTATTTGTTGTTATCAAGCTCTTGGTTTGTCTTTGTAATTGAGACTTTTTTCTTCAGTTTTGTTGGTTTTATAAATTGTTGGTCATTGGTTCCACTCGTATACCTGAGATGGTTGATTGATTATATACTGATACATACTTTTTTAATTGTCTTATAAGTTCATGTTATATCACGTTGTTATCCATGTTTCGAAGAAAATATTGAACGTATTTACGTTCGACAAAATTTGTTGAGCTTGGTGATAAACAGCAAACTATATAATACAACATTATCGATTTGCTGTTCGAAAAATGTAGGTCTTACTAAATTGTTTTTCCAGGTGGAGCGCCGATATCATTATGTTTTCTCGACGAGTAAAACAAATGACTTTGACCAAACTTCATGTTAGTCCTGGTGTGTTTCAAGTCCATTAACGTGAAAGTGCATACTAATTGGCAAAGTATGCACCGCCATAGTCACTGCTTTGTTGAAAATGTACATGCAGCTGATGGTAGTTAAAAGTAGAAGTAGTAGCAGTAGTAGTAGTAGTAGTAGTAGTAGTAGTAGTAGTAGTAGTAGTAGTTGTATTGGTATTGATGTTTTGTTGTTCATTGATCATTTATGTGGGTTGTGGAATGTTGGCAGTGTTGTCAGAGACGCGGGGCAAGCGTGGGAGTACTTTCAAAGCTGTATTATTTTTCTGGCAACACTGACTAGAATTATGTATTAAGTGGTTATTGATTGGCAGGTGTGTATTGGTTTTGAGAGAGAGAGAGAGAGAGAGAGAGAGAGAGAAGAGAGAGAGAGAGAGAGAGAGAGGAGAGAGAGAGAGGAGAGAGAGAGAGAGAGAGAGAGATGAGAGAGAGAGAGAGAGAGACCTTGTGTAATCTGTATTAAGTATGATATATATGTATGTTTATGATGAGATACTTTGTCATACTGTAATCAAGAAAATTACTCAGTTGTGTTCCTACAGATGGAGGGAACAGGTGTATATTATGACAGACGGTGGTGGTGGTGTGGCACAGTAGGTGTGTAATTATTCTTATGAGGCAAATTGTTAACATTACTCGTTAATAAGACAATTGGAAAGGAAAGTAATGACAAGGAAATTAATCTCATTCAGAGCAACAGGTGTGGAAGGAATTATTATTTGGAGATGAGTGAAAAGTTATAGACAAAAAATAACAGTTTATTGAAGAAATTATTATAGGAAGCGACTGATACATATAAAAAAAAAAAACCCTAGGACGGACAGGTGTGTATGGACAACTTTTAGAAATGACAGGTAACTAATTTTAGGGTAAATAGTTAGAGGGACCGGTGTAGACTCACTTTCTCTGGCGGGGAAGGAGATCATCTCTTAGGACCACAGCACAACACATCATTCTTAGAAGCACCTCACACCTCAGTCCTCATCCCTCTCCCTCCGTCATTGCCTTCGTCACCACCTTCAACACGTGTTCTGTTTTATATATGTTACTATGGTGATAGGCAACGAGTCTTTCTGTCTTATATGTTATCTTCGTTATGTAACATGGTTTTGTGTTTGTTTGGAGAGTATTTCGTATTTTTTATTGTCATTTTCCTTCTTCAGTAGCGTTAATTGTGTGTAGTTCGTTAACTTCTTTTTTATTTACTTAGCACAGTCCACTTTAGATGTTCACATTTTTCTTTTTCTTCGTGATTGTTTAGTCCGCCTCGCTAAGTATGACCTTCGTCCGTGATTGTAGCAATGACGGGGTTGAGAGAGGAGCGTGTCAACCCGCCAACGCCAACAGCCCGTCGT
>JAXIVD010003724.1:0-7500 GCA_036785275.1 Cancer borealis
ATGGGAGGGAGGGATTGTGGTGATGCAAGGGGGGAGGGGAGTGTGTGTGGTGAGAGGGAGTTGCAGCAACCCTTACTTAACCTAATCTATCCTTTACGTTAGCAAGGTAGGGTTAGGTAAGGTAAGGTTAGGCAAAGGTAGGGTTAGGTTAGGCAAGGTAGGGTTAGGTTAGGTAAGGTAGGGTTAGGTTAGGTAAGGTTAGCAAGGTAGGGTTAGGTTAGATAAGGTTAGGCAAGGTTAGGTAAGGTTAAGGTAAGGTAAGGTAAGGTTAGGTTAGGTGAGATGAGGTGATGCTGGGCAGTTGTGAGCATGACACCAATCACGAGTTCAGAGTGTGCCGGGAAATAGGCTGCTTGTAGGGCTCTCCGGTGGTGTGATGCAAGGGTGTGCGTGGTGATGCAAGGGTGTTGTGGGGTGACGTGAGGGAGGGAAGTGTGTGGTGACACAAGGGAGGGAGGTGAGGGAGGGAGTGGTGATGGGAGGGGAGTGAGGGAGTGAGTGACCTGAAACACAACTATGAATGCAGGAAAATGTAATGAATAATGAATGACAAAACTAAAGGGATGAATAAGCTGCATTGAATGAAAACAACACTAGTAAGTTATTCTAATGGTAAACAAAAGGGAATGAAGGTGATAATGGGGTGTTATTAAGGGGTAATCAAGGTATGGTAATGAGGTGTGTGTGTTGTGTGTGTGTGTGTGCAGAATGTTGACTCTTAATTATTAAAGCACATATGTTTTGAATCAGCAAATACAGCTTAATAAAGTTCACGGTGTACATCTATAAGTGTGTACGTATAATAGCGTGTACGTATAATAGCGTAGCGTTCATAGCACAGCGCGTACATAGGGATCACGTTGATTTTGTTTAGTTTATAGTTAAGTTAAGTTAGTTAAGGTTGGGTTAGGTTAGTTAGGAAGGTGATTGTTAGGTTTAGGTTAGTTAGTAGGTTAGGAAGGTGAAGTTAATTAGTGCGTGAGATTATTTTTTTTAACGTTTTTTTTACACACACACATACGCACACACACACGCGCACACGTTTAAGTAAGTGAAATTTATAAGTGGTTTTTTTTTCGCGTGTTATTTATATAGAAGCCACTTAAGTGTGTGTGTTTTTAGGTTACTTATAAGAGTCTGTTTAAGTGTTAAGTGGAAGAACAGGATATATATAATGTAAGGTAAAGTCTATTAGCCATTGTGTTAATTAAATGGCTTGATTGGTGATTAGTAAATTAGTAAAATATTCTTGTGTTAAATTATTCTGTGTCTGTGTTCGAATTTTTGGGTCATTTTTGTAATTATTTTCCTTAATTTTTGAGTTTATTAATTAATTTTTTTTTTTTCTTTGTTCAAAATTCTGACTCTAACATATTTTTTTTTTTTCTCCCTCATTTCAATTCTTTCCACTTGTTCTAAATTCTAACTTTAACATTTTTTTTTTCACCCCCAATGTTCACCCGCCCTCAAAAAAAAAAAAAAAAAAAAAGTCCTCCCAAATAAATGCAAAAATGAAAATGTAAAAAAAAAAATAAATAAAATAAAAAAATAAATAAAATAAAAGCCCCCCCCTCCCCCAGATGTCTCCAAAAATAATGTCCCTCCAAAAATGTCCCCAAACAAAAAAATAAAAATAAATGCGTCACAAACATTACCATTTAAACACATTTTTTGGGGGAACAGACTGAAATAGCCCAAAATAATCACCAATCTCATTAAGACCCCCAATTAAGGGAACATACAGTAATTAGTGGTTGAAAATGTTCTAATATACCTTAATCATCACCAATCACACACCTTAATAGGGTATAATTAGTGGTTTAAAAACGTCCCAAATCACACCTTAATTATCACCACACTTGGACAATTTTAGGGACATAATTAAAGGTTGAAAATGTCCCAACACATCTTAATGACCCTAATTAGACACCTTAAAGGGCATAATTAGTGTTTAAAATATCTCAAAACACAATCTCCCCTTAGATCAACCCTAATTATACATCTCATTAGGGATATCCAATGCCCTACACCATACCTTAATGACTACTTAATTAAATGGACATCTTTTAATTACCTCACATTTGGCAGACAAACCCAACCCAACCTCACCCTAACCTAACCTAACCTACCACTACAACCACCACCTACCACTACCACTATAACCTAACCTAAACCTATTACTGCAGTACCTAACCTTTCTAAACCAGGCTGTAGGAAGTAGGTAGCAGTAGCAGCAGCAGCAGTAGTAGTAGTAGTAGTAGTAGTAGTAGTAGTAGTAGTAGGAGTAGTAGGAGAGAGTACAAACTACCTACCTTACAACCTCAAACCCGCTATCCTGCACAGACATCCTACACAGCACACAGTCACCAATAGAAGGACTTTGATAGGAATCCTGAAGCCGTGGATATCCAAGTACTAGCTGTCTCAATGAAGGATCCACTCGGGGCCATGGCTGAGCTGGCGTCCTTCACCTCAAGGTCCTCCTCGGGTAAGTATTCAGGTAATTCCTCGACAGGTGAGGTGGTGTCGGTGGATGTCTTGCCCAGGGGTATGATTGCCTGTAGGGTGAATTTTTTTTTTGTGTATATTTTTTTATTATCATTATTTATTTATTTATTTATTTTTATTATTATTAATTGGGTTGAATTTTTTTTTTGAGATTTTTTTTTTCGATTATTGAATTGATTTTTTTTTTCGTTTTGATTAATTTTTTTCCAGTTATTTTTTTTTTTTCGTTTTTTTTTTTTGGAATATTGGGTTGACTTTGATGATTTTCTTTATTTTTTTTTCGTTTCGAATAAAAAAAATAATGATTAAGAGGTCAAAATAAGGTCATATACAAGGTCACATTGTCCTAACCTAACCTGACCTCTATCCTATTTTCATCAATTTTATGTTTATATCAATATTTTTCGTTTCAACTAAAAAATAATGAATAAAATGTCAAAATAAGGTCATATATTAGGTCAAACAAGGTCAAACAAGGTCACAATAACACACCTCCTCTCCATTCTCGTCCATTGTGACCTGTTGGGCAGCAAGGGTCTCAGTTCTGGCCACGGCTGCCGCTAGCTTCTCCACGGAAAGGTCGCGCTTGACCCGACACGTGACCCTTGACTTGGTGAGGTCAAACACAATGCTGATGAGACCTCGGACTCGCACCAGCTCCTCCTCCACCCTCTGACGGTGCTCCTTGGGGGGGGAGGGTGTTAATATCTACTACTATTACTATTGTTACTACTACTATTGTTACTACTACTACTATTACTACTGCTACTATAATTAATACTCCTACTTCTACTATTATCATTATTATTATTACAGCTATTACTACTACTACTGCTACTATTATTATTACTACTCCTACTACTACTACTATTATTATTATTACAACTACTACTACTACTATTATCATTATCATTATTATTACTACTACTACTACTACTATTATTATTATTACTACAACTACTATTGCTGCTACTATTATTATTATTATTACTACTACTACTACTACTACTACAATTATTACTACTCTTACTCCTACTACTACCACCATCACAACCACCACCACCACCACCACAAAAACAAACAACACACCACCACCACTACCACCACCACAAGTAATGGTGACCGCCGCACAATAGTTACCTGATTCACCATACCCTTGATGTACAGTGTCACTATCTTCGCCTTGGAATTGTGAAGGCCAAGGAAGGTGTCTCTCTTCTCCTTGGAGGTATGCGCTTCTGTCTCCTGCACCTAGAGGGAGAGAAAGGGGGGTGAGGGAGAGAAGGGGGATGGGGGTGAGAGAGAAAGAGAGAAGTATATGAGAGAAAGAAAGGAAGGAAGGGAGGAAGAAGAGAGAGTGAGAGTGAGAGTGAGAGTGAGAGTGAGAGAGAGAGAGAGAGAGAGAGAGAGAGAGAGAGAGAGAGAGAGAGAGAGAGAGAGTTAATTATTCCTTACTTTCTCTATCTATCTATCGTCTTTTTTTTACTCTGCATATTTTCATTTCTTGCTCCCTTTTTCTTTTTCTTTCTATTACTACTACTACTACTACAACAACAACAACAACTATAACTACAACTACAACTTACATTCTTAACCTTATCAATCTTCTCACTCTTCGTCACATCTTCAACCTCAACCTTCTTCGAATTATCAACTTCATCTGCTGGCTTGGAGGAGGAGATGGAGGGGGAGGCGTGTGTGGTGGGGGTGGAGGAGGAGGCAGAGGAGGCGGAGGAGGAGGTGGAGGTACCGGTGGAGCCTCCTACTTTAATGTCTTGAGGTTGTGGAGTTTTGGTCTGTTTGGCAAATTGTAGACAAGTGAAGAGGCTGGCGGATTTTTCTCGGAGTTCCTTGCTGTAGTTGTCATCGTCTCTGTGGTGGTGGTGGTGGTGGTGGTGGTGGTGGTGGTGGTGGTGGTGGTGGTGGTGGTGGTGGTGGTGGTGGTGGTAAGGTGAGGTAAGTTAGGTTAGGAACAGGTTATGTTATGTTATGTTAGGTTTGGTGCAGAATGTTACTATTTTTGAATGTGATGCAAATTGTTTGATATGTTTAGATTGTTTGGCGCCAAGAATACGAGTCAATTTTGTGATTACTCTGATATTAAACACTGTAGCCACTAATGTCAAGTATATTGGTTCAGTTGTAGTCTGGCAGCCAGGGTGGGACAGTGTTTGATATGAGAGTAATCACAAAACTGAGTCCACCATCGTGTTCTTGGCGCCAATGAATCTTTATATAACAATTTTCATCACTTTCAAAACTAGTAACATTTTGAACCAAAATTGCCAAGGATTGCCTTAGGATTTTGATGATAAATGTTGTTTTTTTAAATTACTCAAAAACTATGAGGTTTACGTAAATAATGTATGGAATATATAAGATAGAACATAAAATTCCCTTTCTTATGAGCTACAAGACAATGTATTCAAATTTCAAACAACTGAAAAAAATATAGATTTGTGTTAATCAAAAAATTTTCATCACACATTATTTCTCCAAAACTGTGCGCGTAATCAAGACAATTATCTAAGCTTAGAATACAACTTTTCAAGCTTAACCGTTTTGATTCTATAAAAGTTTCCCGTAGGACTGATAGTTAAGCAGCAAAATGATAAAAACTCACTTCCACCCCAATTCTGACCCATATTTAGGACCAAAAAAATTTTTAAATTTAAATTCATGACAGATGCGAGAAATATAATATTAATAAAATGTGTTGATGTTACAATGCACAATGAGACTTGCTAATGAAGTGTTAATGTTACAGTAACACAGACTTACTTAGATGTCACTCAATAACAAACAAAACATTATATAAACACTTTCATAAAATTATTAAAGTATTATAACAATCTAGAAACCAAAGAAAACATTAATAAACAATGAAATAAAAAAAAAAAATGTAAATAATTGAATAATATTGTATAATTAGTATTTATATAAGTACTTAAGTAATTAAACCACTACTTTACTGTTAATTAAGAGTTATTCAATGGAAGGAAGGAAGAATACTTGTATGTTAGGCTCAGATTATATTAAATTACTCCTTTTTAAACACACACACACACACACACACACACACAAACACACAAACGCACACAAACACCCCCCCACACACAGACACACTCACTCGGTAACACTTTGCAGGGACTCGAGGACGCCAAAGGTATTAGCCAGCGAGGGCCGGCACTCCTTAGCCTCTGCGATGAGTGCCAACGTCTCCACTGCCAGCTGGACCAACATACCCTCACCCTCCGCAACCACATACGCCAAGAACTGGATGCATGTACGGTCCTGTGGATGAGTAAGTGGATGAAGGTGGATGAGTAAGTGGATGGTTAGGTTTGGTTAGGTTTATGTTAGATTAGGTTAGGTTAAGTTTAGGTTAGGTTAAGTTTATGTTAGATTAAGTTTAGGTTAGGTTAGGTTTGGTTAAGTTTATGTTAGATTAGGTTAGGTTAAGTTTAGGTTAGGTTAAGTTTATGTTAGGTTAAGTTTAGGTTAGGTTAGGTTTGGTTAGGTTTGGTTAAGTTTATGTTAGGTTAAGTTTAGGTTAGGTTAAGTTTATGTTAGATTAAGTTTAGGTTAGGTTAGGTTTGGTTAGGTTAGGTTAGGTACTGAGTTAGGAAGTTTAGGTTAGGTTAGGTACGAAGTTAGGAAGGTTAGGTTAGGTACGGAGTTAGGAAGGTTAGGTACGGAGTTAGGAAGGCATGGATGATTTAGTAGATACAGGTTAGGTTAGGTATGTACATAAGGTAAGGTAAGGTAAGGTAAGGTAAGGTAAGGTAGGTTAGGTTAGGTTAAGTTAGGGTAGGTTAGGTTAGGTTAGAGTAGGTTAGGTTAGAGTAGGTTAGGTTAGGTTAGGTTAAGATAGGTTAGGTATGGGTAGGGTAGTTATGTGAGTGCTTACCAAGGCCAGAGCGAGTCGTTTGGTGGGGTCGTTTGCTAGTTCCTTGTAAGCTTGTATCGTTGCCTCGGCCGCTGCTCCTAACTCTATCTCACCCATCACGCTGGCTGGGCAGGGGATGGAGAGAGAGAGAGAGAGAGAGAGAGAGAGAGAGAGAGAGAGAGAGAGAGAGAGAGAGAGAGAGAGAAAACACAATATATTACATGCAGTTTATTTTTTTCATTAATATTCAACGTTTTATTTATTCGTTAATCAAAATTATTCATGATTTTCTACCACGAACAAAATAGGCTGCCGTACCCGTAAGTGCTTGGTTATAGATACGGCACGTGCCTAACTATGGGGTATAGCGGTAAGACTGCCGTATCTATAAGCACATATATATAGAAAAAGAGAGAGAGAGAGAGAGAGAGAGAGAGAGAGAGAGAGAGAGAGAGAGAGAGAGAGAGAGAGAGAGAGAGAGAGAGAGTGTGTGTGTGTGTGTGTGTGTGTGTGTGTGTGTGTGTGTGTGTGTGTGTGTGTGTGTGTGTAGGTAAAATTAATAGAAAACTGTATAGGTAAGATATAATAGATTGGACAAAATAAAAAAAAATAATAAAAAATTAAACCTAACCTAACCAAAAAAAAAACAATACAAATATATATATATATACCATTATTAAAACTTCAAACGCCATTTTAAACATTACTCTATCATTATAAACCTTAATTACGGTAAAAAATAAACACTAACACAATTAATATATATACAGATTATAATTTCAAAACGAGTCAAAATATTACATACATACATACATACAATAATAATAATAATAATAATAATAATAATAATACTAAAACCCCATTAACTGTCTATTAACTATCAAATAACGACACATAATCATACAAGGAAGAGAAATTTTTTACGTATATATATAATTAATCACAGGTGGTTGTGACGACAGGTGGTCCTCAGGTAAACACGGAAGACTGTACCTGTATTACCCTTAATCACATAACTAAACTACCTTACAACACACTAATTACACCTACATGATCATCATTAGCTAAATAATTATGATACGCATTTATATTAAACATTATTT
>JAXIVD010003724.1:15000-20000 GCA_036785275.1 Cancer borealis
CCCAGTCCATCCTACGGTCCCCCTCCTAAGGCTCCCAGTCCATCCTACGGTCCCCCTCCTAAGGCTCCCAGTCCATCCTACGGTCCCCCTCCTAAGGCTCCCAGTCCATCCTACGGTCCCCCAAAGGCTCCCAGTCCATCCTACGGTCCCCCTAAGGCTCCCAGTCCATCCTACGGTCCCCCTAAAGCTCCCAGTCCATCCTACGGTCTCCCTAAAGCTCCCAGTCCATCCTACGGTCCCCCTCCTAAGGCTCCCAGTCCATCCTACGGTCCCCCAAAGGCTCCCAGTCCATCCTACGGTCCCCCTCCTAAGGCTCCCAGTCCATCCTACGGTCCCCCTCCTAAGGCTCCCAGTCCATCCTACGGTCCCCCAAAGGCTCCCAGTCCATCCTACGGTCCCCCTAAGGCTCCCAGTCCATCCTACGGTCCCCCTAAGGCTCCCAGTCCATCCTACGGTCCCCCTAAGGCTCCCAGTCCATCCTACGGTCCCCCTCCTAAGGCTCCCAGTCCATCCTACGGTCCCCCAAAGGCTCCCAGTCCATCCTACGGTCCCCCAAAGGCTCCCAGTCCATCCTACGGTCCCCTAAGGCTCCCAGTCCATCCTACGGTCCCCCTAAGGCTCCCAGTCCATCCTACGGTCCCCCTAAGGCTCCCAGTCCATCCTACGGTCCCCCTAAGGCTCCCAGTCCATCCTACGGTCCCCCAAAGGCTCCCAGTCCATCCTACGGTCCCCCAAAGGCCCAAAGACCATCCTACCGTCCTCCTTCTAAGGCTCCCAAAGCATCCTACGGTCCCCCAAAGGCTCCCATCCGTTCATATGGAGCCCCTTGATATCCTACTTGAAGGAAGAGGAGGAGGAGGAGGAGGAGGAGGAGGAGGAGGAGGAGGAGGAGGAATGGGAAGAATATAGCTTGTTTTCCCACATTTAGTTTAATTTTGTATTCACACTTTCTGAATTGTGTGGAAAGAAATGTTCAGGAAAGTCATGTTATAATGTAATAATAATACCTTTCACCTACACCTCCTCCTCCTCCTCTTCTTCTTCCACCTCCTCCTCCTCCTCCTCACTACTTACTCTTGTACTATATCTTCCCTTACTCCTCTTTCTCTTTTTTTTTTCTCTTCTCTCTCTCTCTCTCTCTCTCTCTCTCTCTCTCTGCATCGTATTGTTAATTAGTAGTTTGTTGAGGTAATTAACTCCTAAGTATGTAAGTATTAGAACGATGAGTCAATATTTTTCATTATTATTATTATTATTATTATTATTATTATTATTATTATTATTATTATTATTATTGACTTATTGTTTTGTAGTTGATGAAATTTTGTGGATTATTATCGGTTTTTTCATCTTAATTCTGTCTTTTTTTTCTTCTTTTTTTACCTATTATTTCTTTCTTTTTTATTATATATTCGTATCCCTTGTCTTGTTTTGATTTTTTCTTTGTTTACTTTAGTTTTAGTTTTGTTTGTTGTTGTATTAATGTGTGTGTGTAGTTTTGTAACCCCGTTGAATAAACACATGAAGTACGGAGGTCTTTCATTTGTTTACATGTAGCTACTAGGATTTCAGAGAGTATTGAAAACCATAACAAAATAATATATATATGGATAACACTTGGATTTAGTTCACCATTAAGTCTTCTCAAAAAAAAGAAAAAGAAAAGTTTATATCAAAAGGTGAAGAAAAATAAATGAAAATATATGAATTCAAACCTTACCTAATTTTTACTTAATATAAAAAAAAGTCTCTAATTATGACCTTTCCTTAGTTTATATAAGGAACACACACACACACACACACACACACACACACACACACACACACACACACACACACACACACACACACACACACTAATAAAACACCTTGATATCACATTCAAATATTCTTTAGTAATCCATAAAATATTTACACATATAAGGCATTGATAAAACAGAAAACGTATTCTTTGCATATAAACTTATCAATGTGTGTGTGTGTGTGTGTGTGTGTGTGTGTGTGTGTGTGTGTGTGTGTGTGTGTGTGTGTGTGTGTGTGTGTGTGTGTGTGTGTGTGTGTGTGTGTGTGTGTGTGTGTGTGTGTCCCTTCCCTTCACCCTCCTCGGTACTTAAATGATGTAATGTTAGATATTTCTCTCCCTCTCTCTCCTAACTGACCACCACCACCACCACCTCCTCCTCCTCTTCCTCCTCCTCCTCCTCTTCCTCCTCTTCTCCTCCTCCTCCTGTTGAAGTGTGTGATTAGTGGTTGTTAGTGGCTGAGTTAAATTGGTTTGTTTGTTGTGTATGTGGAGAGAGAGAGAGAGAGAGAGAGAGAGAGAGAGAGAGAGAGAGAGAGAGAGAGAGAGAGAGAGAGAGAGAGAGAGAGAGAGAGAGAGAGAGAGAGAGAGAGAGAGAGAGAGAGAGAGAGTGATACGCGCGCAAATAAAGATAATAAGTGTGTTTGTATGTAAATAAATTGTATCACATGTAAATCAATATAAATACACAAAGGAAATAATATAATGATAAAAGGTAACTAAACACGGTATATAACGTTTACTTTAGTTTATCCGATAATATAAGTTTTCTTTGTTTTTTTTAAGGTTAACTATAATATTCCTGAAAACAAAATACTAACTTTAAAAACGATCACACAAAATATATCACTAAATAAATAGATAATCCTTTACGAAATATATAACTTTTATTTTCAATCGGTTTAGGAATTTGAATTATAACATATCAAATCATACCGTTAATCACATCATATCACTTTAAGAATAATAATAATAACGTCTATATATTATTACTTATTAAACGTTGCAACGGCCAACCTTGTGTTACGTCCTTATCTCGGGGAGCTGCAGGGTCAATGATCTACCAGTGAGCCCCTGTTGTGCTATCACCAAGATAACATTCAAGCACCACGGCCACTGTGTCGAGGTGCAATTTTTGTAGTCTCTTTACTTTATAAGAGACAACCAGACGACTATACCATTAAATAAACATACACTAACATTACTATTACTATAACATACACCAAGATTATTATTATTATCATTACTATTACTATTATATCAACATTCACCAGGTTAACGGTTACAGTACAATTCAAGACTATGTGATCTTGATCTTGAGTTTATAAGAGACAACCAGACGACTATACCATTAAATAAACATACACTAACATTACTATTACTATAACATACACCAAGATTATTATTATTATCATTACTATTACTATTATATCAACATTCACCAGGTTAACGGTTACAGTACAATTCAAGACTATGTGATCTTGATCTTGAGTTTATAAGAGACAACCAGACGACTATACCATTAAATAAACATACACTAACATTACTATTACTATAACATACACCAAGATTATTATTATTATCATTACTATTACTATTATATCAACATTCACCAGAGTAACGGTTACAGTACAATTCAAGACTATGTGATCTTGATCTTGACTTTATAAGAGACAACCAGACGACTATACCATTAAATAAACATACACTAACATTACTATTACTATAACATACACCAAGATTATTATTATTATCATTACTATTACTATTATATCAATTCACTAGGGTAACGGTTACAGTACAATTCAAGACTATGTGATCTTGATCTTGACTTCTTAGCGAGTGGACGGATAGAATGGATAGCAAGGAAACTTTAAGGTGGTATAGGGAGCATGAAGTTTGGTATGATGGTAGTCTAGGAAGTGGATGATAGGACCTATAGATGGTGTGAGATGTGTGACAGTGGTGCGGCTAAGGGAAAAAATAAATTAAGTATAAACAAAATCATGTAATCCTGGTGTGTCTAATAGTATACAGACTATATGAATAACACCTTGACACTAGTAATATCTAATGTGTATATAATCCTTAGTGTCATTATAGCAACACAGGATTACATTATAAAACCTAAGTACAATGACTATTATTTAAGGCGATTACAATGAATAAATGGATGGTATTAGTGGTATAATTATGGATGAAAGGAAGGTAGGGTTGAGAGAGAGAGAGAGAGAGAGAGAGAGAGAGAGAGAGAGAGAGAGAGAGAGAGAGAGAGAGAGAGAGAGAGAGAGAGAGAGAGAGAGAGTTTTTTTTATATAGAAGAACGATTTTCTCATTCCTAACTCTTACATAATTTCAGGAAACTACAATTTTCCCTTATTAGCAAATTGTTACCTTGTGATCTCTTTGTTAAGGGACGTAATTATCTCTCTCTCTCTCTCTCTCTCTCTCTCTCTCTCTCTCTCTCTCTCTCTCTCTCTCTCTCTCTCTCTCTCTTTATGTAAGAAAAAAACGAAAGCTATTCACATCACAATCAATAATAATTAATATGAGTTTACATCCGCCCGTGTACGTGTGAATGTGTGTGTGTGTGTGTGTGTGTGTGTGTGTGTGTGTGTGTGTGTGTGTGTCGAGGCAGAGAGCAGTGAAAGCAGAGACTCAAAGAAAAAGAAAATAACGTGTTGATCTCTGCTAAGCTTGAGTAACGTGTGTGTGTGTGTGTGTGTGTGTGTGTGTGTGTGTGTGTGTTTAGTAGTAGTAGTAGTAGTAGTAGTAGTAGTAGTAGTAGTAGTAGTAGTAGTAGTTAGTAGTTAGTAGTAGTAGTAGTAAAAGAAGAAGAAGAAGAAAATGAAGATGAAGAAGATGAAGATGAAGATGAAGATGAAGATGAAGATGAAGATGAAGAAGAAGAAGAAGAAGAAGAAGAAGAAGAAGAAGAACAAGAAGAAGAAGAAGAACAAGAACAAGAAGAAGAACAAGAACAAGAACAAGAAGAAAAAGAAGAAGAATGAAAATAATAATAAAAAAAAAAGACGATCTATTTTTCAAACATTTTCAGCTTAATTTCAAAAAAAAGAAAATGAAAAAAAATTGAAAACTAAACCTATATACATACATACATACATACATACATATATACTTCCACATAACATCTCTCCTCCTCCTCTTCCTCCTCTCCTCTTCCTACTCCTCCTCCTCC
>JAXIVD010003724.1:33942-36442 GCA_036785275.1 Cancer borealis
CACCACCATCACCACTACCACCATCACCACCACCACCTTATTCTCTCATTCTCCCTAATTACTTATAAATCTTCTACCTTAACTAATTAATTAAATAACTCACTAATTACTCTATTATCATCATTCGTGCTACTTAATTGTCACGCACACACACACACACACACACACACACACACACACACACACACACACACACACACACACACACACACACACACACACACACGCAACCATGATAGATGAAAGAAAGAAAATATATCTAAAAAAAGGTTGTACTGAAGCAGAATACCTGAGTCACCCTTTAAAAATAATCCACTTCTTTCTTTAGTATTGTACCAAGGTAAGAAAGCGTGCATTGAGTGTGTACGTGTGTGTGTGTGTGTGTGTGTGTGTGTGTGTGTGTGTGTGTGTGTGTGTGTGTGAGGGAAAGTTTGCTACAAACACGCATCACCACACTAAATGAACTGCCGTGAAATGATTTAATGTTTTTATATAACAGAAGATGAAGACATTTTAAAAGAGTTTCTCACAAGTCTTGAGAACGAGTCATGTCAAGTTTTTTCTCACTATATAAATATCTTCACATTTTTCTAAGTCATTTAAAAGTAAAATAGCAGAATTAATATAGCTTTATCATCAAAAATAGTTAGAAAATGCAATAGATAATACGCTTGTTATCTTTTACCTGCAGCAACCTCGATTTCTTTTTATTTCTTTTTCAGGGGAGACGAAAGTAGAAG
The DNA here is from genome assembly GCA_036785275.1 of Cancer borealis. Lineage (NCBI taxonomy): Eukaryota > Metazoa > Arthropoda > Malacostraca > Decapoda > Cancridae > Cancer > Cancer borealis. The sequence continues at coordinate 34,683 of JAXIVD010003724.1, forward strand.
AAGGTCCCAGCAGCCGGCAAGCAGAGGGGAAGACTGGCCTAACTCCCGGTGTGTGTGTGTGTGTGTGTGTGTGTGTGTGTGTGTGTGTGTGTGTGTGTGTGTGTGTGTGTGTGTGTGTGTGTGTGTGTGTGTGTGTGTGTGTGTGTGTGTGTGTGATAAGAATAACCTTTGCTATGAAAATATACACATTACTCTCACCACACACACACACACACACACACACACACACACACACACACACACACACACACACACACACACACACACATACACACACACACACACACACACACACACACAGGTAATCTAACCTTAATCAACTCTTTCAGGTTCATCTTTCTCCTACATGAGTTTCCAGCGATTTCCAGGAAGGTTCAACTCAAATCCAGGTGAGAGAGAGAGAGAGAGAGAGAGAGAGAGAGAGAGAGAGAGAGAGAGAGAGAGAGAGAGAGAGAGAGAGAGAGAGAGAGAGAGAGAGAGAGAGAGAGAGAGAGAGAGAGAGAGAGAGAGAGAGAGAGAGTTAAAACAAAAATAATAATAATAATAATTCTAAAACTACATAAATCTCTTCTATCACATTTTTTTTCTGACACTACAAACTTTTCCTTCCTCCTTCAGTTTTTCCTTCTACTTTTATTCTGCTCATTCCATATAGATAAACAGGTGTGTGTGTGTGTGTGTGTGTGTGTGTGTGTGTGTGTGTGTGTGTGTGTGTGTGTGTGTGTGTGTGTGTGTGTGTGTGTGTGTGTGTGTGTGTGTGTGTGTGTGCTATACTAACAGGTGTGTATACATTGCAGGTTTGGAAAATAAGGGAAGAGAGGAGACACCACACCTGCCTTCCTCCTCCTCCTCACCTTCACACCAGCCAAAGGACATTCCAGGCCTTTCCAGACCCACAAAGACCATTCAAAACCAACATCACCTTTCCAGAACCTCTATTCCAGCACCAAGAACGACTAAAGATATTCCCGGCCTTTCCAGACCCACAAAGACAATTCAAGACCAACATCACCTTTCCAGAACCTCTATTCCAGCACCAAGAACGACTAAAGACATTCCAGACCTTTCCAGACCCACTAAGAGCATCCAGAATTCAAACCATCCTTCCAGAACTACATTTCCAGGCACTACAAGAACGATTAAAGACATTCCAGACCTTTCCAGACCCACGAAGAGCATTCAGAACTCAAATCATCCTTCCAGAACTACATTTCCAGCACCAAGAACGATTACAAACACTCAAGCCCCAAAAACTCTCTTTAAACCTACGACTTCAGCTTCAAGGACGACCCCAATGACCTTGACGAGGACCACACGTACTCAGTTCCTATTGCCAAGACCGATTTCAAGGACAAGGACCACTACAAGCACGTTTTCTCAAGGTCAAGTGAAGGAGGACCATAAGAAGAGTGATAAACAGGAGGAGGAGGTACAAGGACGACCTGTGCTGCCCCTTGAGTCTCTCCTTGAAGAGTTAGAAGCCAAAGGAAGAGAGGAAGATGGAGGGAAAGAAGAGGAGGAGGAAAGAAGGGGGACAAATTTCCCTTCCTTTGATGATTTCTTACTTAGACATGGGATTACAGAATTACCTCGTCAGTTTACTAAAGACGAGGACGAGGACGAGGAGGAGGTGGAGGAGGGGACGAGAGGTGTGTTAGGTCCCTCTAATCACCTCCAGCAGAGACAGGTGAACACAGGTAACCAGGTGAGGGGAACTAATAATCACCTGAACCACAGATCAAGATTCACAGCCAATCCTA